>JAOTOM010004960.1:397500-627500 GCA_034440615.1 Ashinkailepas kermadecensis
CCTAATTCGGAAGAGGATGATATAAGATTGGAAAGAGACCCTATGATGCACGAGGAAGCCCCTAAAATAGGAGAGAATGGCCATTAGATAAGAGGGATGGCTCCCAGGCGAGAAGGAAGGCTTCAAGACGGGTAAGAAGGTCCCCAGGAAATGACAAGGTAACTGAGATAGGAAAGGTTGCGTGTAATTTGGAAGAGGAGCCACCTAAGAGGGAACAGGAGTCCACCAGGAGATAAGAGGCCAACCTTAAAATGGGAACAGATAGAATCAAAACGCGGAACAGGAGGCCCCGAAGACGTGAGAGGAGGCCCCTAATTTCACAAAGAAAGCCTCAAAAAGAAAAAAGGAGGCCCCTGCCGGACTCGAGAGGAGTCCCTCGAGATGGAGTAGGAGGTCTCCAGGGCCGAATGAGGCCCCGACGACCGGAAGGAATTCCCAGGAAATGAGAGAAGGCCCTTAAAATGGGAGTGGTAGGTAGCAGGTATGGAAGGAGGCGAGGTTTCCAAAATTGAAGATCCCCTCAAGACGGGTAAGCTTTGCGCGGACAAAGGAGGAGGCCCACGAGGCGTGGCAGGAGCCCCTAATTTGGCAGAGGATGCTCCTGGAACATGAGAGGAAGTCCCATGCCATGTTAAAGGGGCCCCAGGATGTGGGAGGAGGTCCTCCAAAACGGGAGAGGAGGACCGTTGAATATGGAGGAGGGTAGGACGGACGAGAAGACGTCCAAAACCGGTAAAGAAGCTCCAGGAAATGAGACGAGACCCCTAAGACGCGAGAGGAGGTCTATAATTTTCTAGAAGCATCTGAAATGGCAGGAGTCGTGCCGGGGTACTTGAAAATCACGACATGGGCCCAAAAAGATCCGGCCGGGGCCCCTGAAAATCTCGCTGAGCCTATGGGTACCAAAAATTCACGCCCGGATCATGAAAATCACGCTAGGGGCACGATAAGTCGTATCGTTCCCCAACAGTATCATTTGGACACAAATGAAGCCGGGCCAACGAAAAACAATCCGGACATGGATAATCACTCTTGGGCCCCAACAATGACACCAAAATCATCCAAAACGTATTGGACACCCACAAAGTGTCGAGGTCGCTAAAACTCGCGCTAGGGATCCAAGTAAATGACGTCGGGACACAAAAGATTACATTGGACTAAAAAAGTCGCGTCGCAGCCTTCGAAAATCTCACTGGGGACCAAAAAAGTCGCGCCTGGACCCCAAAGGTTGCTGCTGCCCCAAAAATCAATTATGAACCGGAATGTCACTCTGATCCCAAAAATCGGGTCAAAGTCCCCGCAAAACCCGTTGGGCACTGGAAAAAAACGTGTCAGGGCACCGAAAAAAATCGCACCTGGAGACCGAAGTATCCTACCAGGACCCAAAAATATCACATAAGGACCTATAGAAAAAATAGAACTCCCTCGGTGGCCGCAGTGACATATCAAAGGGGCAAATGGTCCCTCCTTCCTAAAAGGGATATGCTCCCAAGAATCGAGCCGAGGTCCCCAAAAGTCGCGCTGGGACCACAAAAATTCGCGTCGGTCCACTAGAATTCGCGTAGGGGCTCAAAGTAAATACGTCGGGCCCCAGAAAACTCGCTCCGAGTTACGAAAATCTGCAACAGGAACCGCCAAGATCGCGTTGGGGTCACAGCTAAGTACAACGCGCCCCGCAAACTCGAACCGGTCCCACCAAATTTCGCGCTCGGACCCACAATTCGGTAGTACCAAAAATTTCGCGCTCGGACCCATCGGTAGTACCAAAAATTTGGTCTGGGCATCAAAAATTAACGTCGGGCTGCCAACAATTGGCGTCTATGGCCCCACATAGGCACCGTGTGACCTCCAAAGTCCCATCGGTATCCGAAAAATAAAGCCGGAGCCCTCCAAAATCAGGAGGGATTGCAAACAAGTCCGGGTCAGGACAATGGTTCTGGAGCACCGAACATGTCATCAGATGCCTTGACAAATCGCGTACGGCATCGAGAAATATACCGGAGCTCGAAGAAAATCGAGGTGAGATACAAAAACATGGCACCAGGGACTCGAAAAATCAGGGCGGGTTTCGGAAGTTAAAGAAAATTCAGAAGAGATCCACAAAAATCGCGTTGAGCCCAGATAACTGGCGTTGGGTCCCGGAACCACGCGCCTGGGCGCGATAAGTCGCGCTGGGACCCAGCAAAAATCGCACCGAAATCTCAAAATCGTACTGGGGCCCCACAAATGTGCGTCAGAAGCCCCAAATAAACACAGCGGGACCCTAAGAGCACAATGGGGACCGAAAATGCGACTGGCCCTTCAAAGCGCAGTCTCGTAAAAAGCGGCAGGGTCCGAAAACAAGCGTTGTAGCCATAACTACATATATATACCGGGAACACTAAAAAAAACAAAAAACCAAAACATCGGAAGCTCTCAAGGCACATGGGGGCCATATGACCGCACAAGGGCCTGAAAAGAGGCTGGGGCCGCAAAAAGCAACATGATCCCAAAACGAACAAAAATACCTGGCACTAAGTAAACACATCGAGATCTTTGAAAGCGCCCCGACAACTAAAAAAAAAATATTCCGTGCGCAAAAAAGCAACAAAACCCTAAAACGAGCAGGGGTTTCTAAAATGCGTTGGACCTCTAACAAAAATGAATTGGAGCCTTAGGACACATCCGTAGACGAAGAAATACGAAACGGGTCCAAAGAAGTGCACTCAGGCAGGGCTTCGGTTCGGTAGCCAACCTGGAAGCATGTTTAATCAAAGATATGAGGTGCATCAAAGCTCAGCGGGTATCCGCATTTCTTCACCATAAAATATGGTAAGAAGGGAACTAATGATCGAATTTAATCTATCGAATTTTCGCAGCGAACGCCCATACGAAGCATTTACCATGTCAGATATGGCGCAAGTCTATCGCGTGGCAGCAATTAACAAAGCGTAGGAGGCCCAGCAGAATCCGTAGCATCGCACGAAGTGTGGCGAATGCGCCGAATGCGCAAGATGGGTGTGCACGTGCACTAACGTTGGCGTCGTGGCGACCGGGCACTATGAACTGGAATGTCTGAAATTTGAAAATTTTACATTTTAAAGTGATTTGTGCAGGTGTAATTTCAGCAGTGCCAGGTGACTTGTCAAGGAATGCCAAAAGAATACATTTGAACAGGTTGTGGGAGCCAGGGTTGAAATCCGACGAATCAGAAACGATTGTGGTAGATTAGGCCCCTCCACATGATAATTCAGTTGATCACTAATTATTGTATTTAAAAAGTTCCCCTTTGACAAAATAGTGGTCGAAATCGGAAGACTATATTCAGTAGTTGGACCCCCTCCAAATACGTTTGCCCCCTCCCCTTCACGCAAATATGGGTGCGTCACTGGTCTCCCAATAATTTTCAGAACTTACGCCCATGGAGCAAAGCCAACATTGCGGGGGTAAATTCCCCCTCACAAGCATACAAAACAACACCGATGCCCCATATTAAATGGGAGGAATGATGTTTTAAAATGTGTTTTCTTCCTACAAAGTTGTCTTCTGTGATTACAGCCGGCATGATTAGAGCTTCCCAGCTTCAGTACCTTCTCAGCGACATAATTTGCAAAACGGTACAGCACAGCGATAACCATGGGCGTGACGGCGTGGAATTCGAAGGTTTTGCATTATTTATGCATTGTCATTGTTACATTGTTGCATTGCCATTGATGCATGGTTGTTCAATGCTTGTTCTTGCCGTGAATTTATTCGCGGAGTATTTATTAGTTTAGCTTCTGTGCCAAGTGCCTTGCAGCCAGCACCAAATGTTATGAAAAAAATTAATAAATCCCTAAGATGACGATCAGAAAACCAATTCAATTCACTTCTCGTTGTCACCTTCGTGAAATTGTTGTCCTGGGACTGAGAAATGATCGTTTAAGTTTGTTTATGAGATCAAGCTGGTGGGAATGACTAACAGTAGTGATGAACCTAGCTATATTCAGTTAAACTTGGTGAACAAAGAAATGGGTTGATCAATGGGAGATATCTTTAAGATATGCTCAGCACGAGCCCCACCAGCTCGCTACAATCTAGAGGCCAGCGGGAAGATTCTTCTCGTCGATAAAGCATAAAGATATTGGTTTGTTTTGGCACTGACGTATTTATCTACATTTGCTTATTTATACCCTGGTATGGCTCGGTTCTCAGCGAAAAAAAAGATTCTTGCTATTGCGCTTTGCGTAAACTATATACCATGCCAAGAACAAACAAGACATCAAGATGAAATCATGTTCCCATTCGGGAACCATACTAAGAGCCTAAAAAGCAAGAGGAGGCCCTAACACAGTGGAGGCCCCTTTTCGGGGACCAGGAGGCCCCCTATCAACATTGCCCCCCCTGGAAGAATTTCGTGGCGACGCCACTGCTTCCAAGCTATCATCAATACATATTCGTGGCGAGTCTGTCAATCTGGGTATTCACAGCTTAAATGCTACGGTTGGACCCAGGATCATTGATTGCCAATCATGCCTCCTTGTTTCCTCTCAAATTGTGTTACGTTTAAAACCGATACCTATGAATTAGTATCTACATGATGTCCGATGGTTCAGCCTACCACTTACGCAGATAAAATGCTTAGTTCGAGGCTCACAGGCGCAGTTTGTGGCCGGAAATGAGGTATGTACATTTGTTGTACGCCGCAGGCTAATATTTGGCAACCTTATAGCTGTTGTAATGTTGTGGCTTGTAATTTTAGAGCTCCTGTTGATTCTTGTAATAGCTCAACTGATTGCTTGTGATCTGATATATCAAGTGTGGCCTTTGAGTCCATTTTCAAAACGGAAGCGGCGGATTCGGATACTTTAAGCAGTTAATTTGAAGCCCCAGACTGTGCATAATAGCCACTGTACGTGGAGGGCATGTATCGTGAAATAAATAAATAAATAATAAATACATTGTATTTTCATCAGGATGCTGTTGTGTGGTTATGGAGACTTTATGGCGCGCTGCCATATTCACGCCGAATATGGCAGCCCAAGATAATGTTGGTTTGACCGTCCACTAATAAACAGTCAAACCCCGGAAGCCGCAGCTTTTGGACCGTTCCAACCGCCTCTGAGATATAATCATTTTGAGCTCCAAACAATAAGAAACATAACAGATACCACCTAAAATCGCAACGCCTCGTCCCCTAAAGTTTGTCCACGATATAAAAAATTGACGACGCGGAGCGACGCGGAATTTAGATACCTTTTCCACAATACCCTTCGTACGGTGTCTAACGACACCATATCTAACGACCTTAGATACCCTTCGTTTGAGGTCGGGTTAGTGACCTAATGTCACGACCAATTTTCTATTTTCCTATTTGTATAATATGCATGTTCTGCTAACCGGATTTTTGCCATCGGTATACATGCATACATATGAGGAAAGCTTCCCTTTCCAATTTGATTGATCTCCGTTGAGTGACGCTAGGATAAGGTGCGCTAAGTGGGCAAACCCAATTTAGACACTCCTGTTTTTATGGCTTATTTCGAGTTATCGTGGCTCAAATGATATCGATCTTGCATTGGACGACCTAAGTTATCGAATGGGACAAAAACTATGGGTCATAGTGAAGGTCAAGGTCATCCTAGATCATTGTCCAATAACAGTTTTTAGAATTTGTTAAGGCTCATATACGTGAAAATATGTTGAAATGAAGCTTACTACGTGACTACAAATTGGCAATGCTTACAACACGTATGTCTTGGAATTGTGTGTTGAGGTAGGTCATGTCAGTGATCTTCTAACGTCCCTGCCACTTTTGACCCGTGGTGGACCAATGTGGCTATTTTGCAAGATTTACGGTGTAATTAGCTCTTAAATGACATTAGTTTAACTCTGTGTCTTTACTGGAAATAGAGATAGCAAAAGATTTTGACACGTCAACTTATTTTCTGAAAATAGCCGTCATCTTGAGCCTCAAAGTTACTTCAAAATACAAATGACGCCATTTCTGGACCCTACACGTCGTGGGCTTTCCAAAGATGCCAGGTTCGCGTTCATGCACATCTTAGTTGGGACGTTAGAGGGGTCTTCAATACCCACCTTCCGAGACGGGCTGTGAGGATCTGGACGGAGAGACTTGATCGAATTGGTTTTATGACGTTTATGAACTACTATGGTTGCTATTCATATGTATTTTACTCGTTAACCCTATAACAGTAGGGTTCTTCTAGACCTAAGGAGAGTAAGGGAGCGAATTCTGCCCCTTAACGTCTCGGAACAAACTTGGCCGACTTCAAAGCGGAATAGCTGGAGCGAATTATACCGATCTATATCTTTGGAATGTCAATATTTCAATTTGTACAATGGCGTCGTCAGAAGGACATTGGGGAAAATTAATAAAATAATTTGGGGCTGGTTCGTATTTTGCATTGATAAACATGTTCATGGTTTGGTGAACATCACTTTTAATGGATCTTAGCACCATTTCATATCGATACACAAAATAGCAATGGTGTAGCCAAGAAGGTAAAAATAAGCATGCCATTTATTCTTTATTGTTGGTCTTCCTTCACAGCCAACGCCACAAATAATTACTTGTTGTCATTCTTACATCATTACACTATATACCGAGATGTTTTCGTCCAGAGTTGTCGCCAGAAAACTATATGGTTAATGCATGCCATTCTTTCCGTATGCATGTTTCCACATGTATACTTCGATTACTATTCTTCGCTTCACCTACCAGTCATCTAACATGAAATTATGTATCTCTCGGGACCACTGGACCACCGCCTCCCTGCTTTCGTTTCCTATCGAATTTGCCGCGGCGAGTAACAGTGGGCATATAGCCATCAATGGCAGCGTTGACCAAGTTACCAACAAATCCGCAGCAGAGTCTACATCCAAATAGAATTGCACATTTCCCGGTAAGTACCGCAATAGGAGCACAGGTCATCCAAGTGAGCTGTGCGGTAGCTGTATGCACGGACCCTTGGGACTTTGGGGGCGCTAGATCTGAATTGCACGCATATTTTTCCCATCATAAGACATTTGAGTCAGATGCTGGATCCAGTCAGCGCGCGCGTAATCGGGACCTAAGTGGTGATTAATTCGAAATTTACTGTGTGACGACAGTGGAGAAGAGGGCGCTCGCCTCTTTGTCTTCGATACTTGCTCATGAATAGCTTCCAACAAGTACTAAGATCATCAGCGGTCCTGATGTGCTTAGTACTTGTTGACGCTACCTTGCCATATTTTCGCATTTAATAGCAAATGCTATATTTATTGTGCACTCCTGCTGGGAATCTAATGGAAGTTCACCCGGTCATCAGGTATACAAATACGTACATAAACAAGACGTAAACACGTACATGGCACGTACAGCAGGCGCCATGATATATTATTCAGCTTCTTTGTTGATCTTCCCTAAATTACTTCGAAATGTTTTGGATATTCTCTTGTACGAATATTAACTATGTTTTTAAGTCTTAAAATTCACATCGAAGTTTTGCGTGGTACATACCATTAATAGGTACATTTGTTGGATGTCTTCGCTTGTTATCACATAACAAAGTTTGCCCTGATGCACAGAGTGAAGCTAAGTTGGGAGAATAGATGAGCTTGTAAAAAGTGTATCTGGTATCAAGTTGGAGCTAATGAAGAATGAGCCAGTTAAGGACGAGCGCTCAAGGCTATTTTTACGACCTGACGTATTCCAAGACAAATTAACATGCACATAGCACCAAATATTTTATATTCCGATACGAATTATTATATGGGGCTATCTGATGCACCGAATTCAGCTGTGCAATTTGCAAAACGATGATAACTACGTGCAAGGACTGATGGTGTCGGGAATGTTTGAGATGTCACATAGCAAGGGTGTCTTTATAGATCGGTAACTCAATGCAAAATAATTATACTTGCACAAACAATACATCGGTTCAGTCACAATGATCCACTGCATCTCTACGGTAGCTCATAGTTTTCGAGTCGTGTTTTTGAAGTCGTGACCTCGTGACCAAAGTTCAGTTGGCTTACTTTAACACGCGCCCTGGAGGGCCTCTGAAAATTACGCGCACTGGAGGGGGGGTGCGGATTCCGCCCCCCTAAGATCTTGGCTCCTATTAAAGCTGGAAGAACGAAATTCGCAGGGTGGATGGGTCCGGTAGGGACCTCTATTGTGTGCAAATTTCATGACCTTAGGTCAATATCTTCAAGGTCAAATTAGGTCAAATTTGTCAAAATTTTCTTGTTTTGCGTGGCTTGGATTGTCATTGTTATGGATCGCTGTGATTGTGTTTAAATGCTCCAAAATTGGCATCAATGATGTTTTGGACATTACTAATGATGCAATAAAGATGCTAGACCCGGCATTTGACCTCAGGTCACCCATATGGCAGCACTTTATCAGGTCAGTTACCTGTTCCAGTTACCGGAACCGGGCCGTCCACCCGACTGCTCCGTCGGGCAGCTCGGCGCAATCGGCTTCGCGAAGAAAGGAGTGAAGTACATGAATAAAGTATGGAAACGCAATGACAAACAGTACAAATGACAAACAGTAGTGCATTTATGACAACATTCCAGTTGATCATGTTTGGTTCCATTAAGCTGTCATGAACTTGACCTGACTTGACCTCGGTGACTTAACATGACCTTGAAACTATATAGCATATCAATATACATCAAACAAGTCGCTAGTGTTGCCAAGAACACTTCCCTTTAGCGAATATATGGGAAGCGCATCAGTGCCGATTTTTGTGGTCCGGCGCTTGGAATTTTCTTTTACTTTAACGGCCCCTAACTTGACAAATTTCGGCCGATTTACATTTTTCTTGCTTTAAGCGACGCGCCGGTCACTTCTAAGCAGGTGCGCAGAAAATTGCGCATATCGACCGGTAAAATCTGCAGTTATGTACGAAAAACCTGAAGGGTGGGCCGATTTCGCCCCCGCCTTCAGTGCGCGTGTTAATGTTTGGTTTTAACTGAACTTTAATGAACTTTAATGTTTAATGTAACTATTTAAACGTCGTGAAAAAAACGCAGAAATCAAGTTTGATATTGTATCGTTCTGTTGCTAGCTTTCAACCTACATACCATGATTCTATGCAAAATAATGTTCGTCAAGTTGCACAATTGTTTTCATACGTTGCTACGGTATCGTCACAGGCGTTATCCATGGGGTAATAAGGAACTGATTTTGTCGTTGTCATTTTGCCGGGGATAGCATTTGTCGTTCAGTTGCCTGATAGTTTTCTGATTACGGAATTTCAATGTCTGATCATCTCCTAGCTAACGGAAGACCATGCAATTTTCTTAGCTAACATCGTTCTAAGGACCATTTGGGTCGTGCTGATTATGAGAAATAACCTCCAACTGTGTTTTTCGCAAACAAGAGGAATTTTGCTGAAATAAATATCTCACCTTTTTGTAAACCAATAAATTAGTTTGAAAAAATAACTGCCATAAATACAGCCTATAATGTCCAAGATATGTACTTTAAAATAATTTGCTTGCCAAGCAGTTTTGAGCTCACATTAGTGATGAATATGGAAATAGTTGTTTATTTAGACTAGCTTCACGCATTAGGCATCAAACATACACTTGATACCTAATGTTAACTTGCTCCGAGCAAGGAATATGGAAACCCAATCCTTGGAGTATTCAATGTGTGTGATGGAAGCAGTCACAAGGCAAGTGCTATTTGTCATAAAAGGCGAACACAAGGGTTGCACACGAGCAGTATCCCTGAACGTGTCGAGGGCACCTGGAATGACAAATGCGACTCCATTAAAGTGCGCTCAGGTCACCTGTGAACATGCCGTTTCTGTTTGGATGGTGCCTGAGGCTTGTGAGGGCCCATTAGAGGTCACAGAGCGTCTCTGTGACGTGCATGAGGAGGGCCGCACCATCTGTAGCTTCTATTATGCACTCTTGCCAGAGACCAAAACACAATCACTTTAACCTTTCATGGAAGTGGACAAAAAAAGGAAAATTTGATGCAATTACGAGAAAACATGGGCTACTTCCATCTCCACTATGTTTGGAAATACAATAATATGAACCATAGTAGTCTTGACAACGGTCCATGATCACCACATTTGTAGATTAACTACACTCAGTATGTGATGGACATGCAACATTTACGGCAAATGGAGTTCTTTTGAGAATCATTGTATTCTACTTTTTCATCATGGAGGAAAAGTTGCTAGAAATATCTCTAGAAGAAATATGAATATCAGGAATTGTGTTTTTTGCTAGAAGCTTACGTTAGGGGAAATATGAACACGCCACTTTCCCTTTACCAACAGTTTTTTACCGTGCAATTATCACAAGTCTTCTTGCTTCCCAGACAATTTACACTCTGGATGGACCGCTATCCTGAAGTCACATCAGACAACTGTAGTAGCTGACACTAGGACGGGGCTGAACACGTTGCCAAGACAGTTGGGACGAACCCAAGAACTCCCCACCCAACACAAGCAAGACAGTTGGGGATGTGGGGTTAGCGATCTGAACCTCCAATCGAACACGCACCGCAACTGTCGTACCCCAATGCAGCGTGTATCTCCCGCCCCCAGTCCCCAGAGGCCCCCAGTGGCCGAGTGGCCGCCACGTCCGCCACCCCTGCCGCCCGTGTATCTCCCGCCCCCAGGCCCCAGAGGCCCCCAGTGGCCGAGTGGCCGCCACGTCCGCCACCCCTGCCGCCCGTGTATCTCCCGCCCCCAGTCCCCAGAGGCCCCCTGTGGCCGAGTGGCCGCCACGTCCACCTCTCCTGCCGCCCGTGTATCTCCCGCCCCCAGTCCCCAGAGGCCCCCTGTGGCCGATGCGTCCACCTCTCCTGCCGCCCGTGTTCTCCTGCCCGCAGTCCCCGGAGCCCCCCCCTCCCCCCAGTGGCCGGGTGGACGCCCCGTTCGCCTCTCCCGCCGCCCGTGCAGTGGCTGCCGGCTGGACCAGAGCCGTTGACCCCGACGAGATGCGGTGCGTCTGACTGACTACCACGGGCCGCGCTGGGCCCGGGGCCGGGCAACACTTACTCGGCGAAGGCGAGCCACCGCGAGCTACGGCAGCGGGCGCGTGCAGTGGCGCACACCCCTTCGGCGTTCGAGGACGGCTGTGTGCTGAGGTGACGCTGGTCGTGTCAGAGAACAACACTGGCGCGGACTGACTTCACTCGTCACGGATAAGGACGCAGATGGCTGGTGAGACAGCGGCTACCTCGCCTGTACATTGGCGCGTGCGAGGAGCCGATGAGAATCTTTCCGATAATGTCGAAATCCTCCTGGTACCCAATTGTTGCAGAATCAGTCATACTTATTCCAGAATTCCTCGCAAACATTGACTTTTTCTTAGATGATGCTAATCTTCATACTACTGGCCAGATTATGCGCTTCAGCACCTGTTTCTAGTGGATGGTGTATTATTCCAAGGGCACTGTTGTTCTATGTACATGTTAGTCCGTACAAGGTACACATTTCGGTAGCATTTCATTGGCCGAGGAATTCAGCTCGTGCTTAGCAATACTTTCCATCCACTTCAGCCAGTGTGATTTAACCTGACTGATTTCAGTGCTGCGTGCGCGAATGTTGATGCTCTGCTTTGGCGCGGTGGCGGCCGCGCCAGCGATGTCCCACCCTACAGTCACACGTCAAGGTGAGCGAGCCGCGGGTCCCAGCCGCGGTCCGAGTCGGGATCCGGTCGGGATGTTAGCCCTGAAACATGACCCATGAGTCGGCGTCTGGTCCCACTGACGAGAGTCAAGATCAGTTGCAGGAAGGGGCATATACAATGTGAGGTAATGCAAGTTGACTTCAAGGTGGGCAGGAGATAATTCAATCGAGAGCAAATTTAACGCTTAAATTGGTTATTATGGTTTGCTCTCGGTTTCTGACCTGTTGGTGCTCTGCAATGCCTTCGTAGCGGTCGCACCAGCCGGACTCGTGCCCCGCCCTAAAACTACAGTCTCTGGTCCGAATCTAAGCTGCTGAGGGTAAAAACTAGTGATGAAACCAAATCCAGAATGATCTAATCTGATTGTCATGAGCCAATGTGTATCGCTGATGTAAAACATGTTTATTTGTTGTCGTGTAAACAATGGTTTAATGAGGTACACCTATATTTCACTGTGTCCTGTGCTATCTTTGAATATGGAGGAGCAAATATTGCACTCTGGTCAGAATTCGGTGTCTCGCAGGATAATGAGGCATCGGAGACGAACGAATAAAGCGCCTTCACACATGAATTTTACACTCGATCCCATCTTTGTTTGCGTTAGGATGATGCTATATTATGGAACTTCATGGACGATACCACATTTTGCTGATCTATCCGGTCCGATATATAAATAACTAAGTCACATATTTAGTCCCCCATGGTGCGCGGAAATTCCCACCCATCGCAGTGTGAGGGAGTGGGAGAGGGGAGACGAGGTCAAACTAACCCCGATTCACGTTTATTACGCGGAAATTCCCACCCATCGCAGTGTGAGGGAGTGGGAGAGGGGAGACGAGGTCAAACTAACCCCGATTCACGTTTATTCCCAGCTACATAAATGTAGCTCCATCCTTTAACGTTCGTCGTGACTCGTAATATTTCTATGCAATTATTTTGGTTGATCGTCTGGGCCAGGTGCAGCATGTCAATGTCGTAGTGTAGTCTGTCACCCGGTCTTCAGCGTAGTTGTTGTACTCAGGTCATGAACTAAATGTAATGTCGTGCCTAGCCATCGCAGTGCATGGGTAGGGGTCATTTAGACCGCACCTAACGTTTTGTCGGAAAAAACACCTGAACCCTCCACGTTATCGCTTTGGAATTTGGTCCACATTCCATCACTCGATTTGCGCATGTTGTGTCTAAAGTTGATTCTAGGCTCATAACCCTTGCCTGTGCACGGCACTTCGCCCCCTTCGCCAGTGCAGCGGGAGGTGGAGTTGCTACAACCCTGTATTATTTCCAAACGGAGAGAGTTGCGACATAAACTAGCATTTTGCGCGTCACGAGAACTCGCGATTGATGGGCAGGGGGATGAAATTGACCCACTTTGTCCGCAATTCGACAGATACTAATTGGCATTCGACTGATATCTATATCTAGCATTGGATGACGACCACCGTAAGACCGTAAGTAAGTAACGTCCGACAGGAGCCTTCAGTGACCTTAGGGGAGCTGATCTGTGATTTTATTGATCCCTAAGAAGATCCCTTTTTGCTGGCTGTATGACAATTTTGGATATCTGGAAATGTTACTGTTCCCTAAAATAGGCTCAGCAGCAGATGCCCTCCACTGAGCACGCATTGCACATGTCCTCCACATGGCTAGGACCATGTGAAAGACATGCACCATGGCGGCATGCGACATGACAGACTTAGCACTGAGAGCCAAGTCCATCACGGTCGGCACAAGCTAGCTTTGGACACGTCACAAGAATGTGCATGAAGTCAACTGTTCCTGAGCTGTCGGGAAAGGCTAAGGCTAATGATTGTCGGATCAAGTGAAATCGAATGTTTGAAATAAACTTCACTATGAGGTCATCACCTCATAGAATCATAGGCATGTGACTGGGGATGACGTGGGACGTGGATCTGCGACTTGGGACGCGGACTTTGGATGGCATTGGATGAAAATGATGGAACTTGCTCATTTGATAGCCTACGGTAAGCGTGCCATATTTCAGATTTCATGCATCGCATCACTGGTCGGGACGTATTCTCCGGAGTGTCCGATGATGGTCAGCCGAGAGGAGACATTTTCATCGAGGTGCTCTCGCGACCACGCTCGTGTACCATCAAAGCCAACGGCAAGACGGTGAGACAGTGTACCCTAGGTGTACCATCGAAGCCGACTGTAAGGCGGTGAGATAGTGTACCCTAGATGTACCATCAAAGCCAACTGTAAGACGGTGAGACAGTGTGCCCTAGGTGTACCATCAAAGCCAACTGTAAGGCGGTGAGATAGTGTACCCTAGGTGTACCATCAAAGCCAACTGTAAGGCGGTGAGATAGTGTACCCTAGGTGTACCATCAAAGCCAACTGTAAGACGGTGAGACAGTGTGCCCTAGGTGTACCATCGAAGCCAACTGTAAGACGGTGAGACGGTGTGCCCTAGGGGAACCATCAAAACCAACTGTAAGGCGGTGAGACAGTATGCCCTAGGTGTACCATCAAAGCCAACTGTAAGGCGGTGAGACAGTGTGTCCTAGGTGTACCATCAAAGCCAACTGTAAGACTGCGAGTGAGGGAATGGGCTCTTGTTTTATCGCCAATTCCAATGGTAAGACGATAAGAGAGTGAGCTTTGGCTGCATCGTCATTGTCAATGGTACATGAAGAGGAAATAATGCTCATAACTTGGCATACCTTGTGAACTTATGCTACGCCTAGTTAGAAAAGCTTTGGCAAGTCCCAGTATGATGTAGCGTAGATATCCCTTCAGTGGTATTGACCGTATCAGCTTCATTGTCCGATATTTTATCTCTATCATCTGTGCCATTCGCAGTGGTATTTTTATAAATATTTTGCCAACATTCTTGCTGGGGTAGCTTTACGGACCAGAGTCCTAATTCTAGGCTAATCAGTCTAGATTATATTAGATTAGCTGATTAGTAGGATGAGATTAAGTATCTAACAAAAACATATAGATATCATCACAGTAGATATCGATGAATGTGTGTATGCACATATGCATGCAGGTACACGCACAAACGCTGTATTTGACGATGCTCCTGTACCCATGGCCATCGCTTTCCCCTAAACTAATGGATGGAACACATGTGCATCTGCTGTGTGGAGGCGCTTCGAACATGCACACGGCACTGCAATGCCTGCACTGTCGTCTGACAAGCGAGGCCGAGCTTTGTCCGATGGTGGCCAATGGATCCACAGCAGGTCAGGTCGGACCCGGTCGGGACGCTGCTCTGACCAGCTTCCCGCTGCAGGTGCTGTACGTCGACAAGTTGGACGCCACGCCGCCGCCAGACAGCTTCTACCACTCTCACATGGTGATGGACGGCACGTACGTGGTGTCACTGCACCCCACCTCCGGAGAGCTGACCGGCCAGGCGCACGCCTCCGGCCACCTGCCCAACGCCGCCTTCTTCGCCATGGAGGAGTTCCTGCAGAACGTACAGACTGGCAGACTAGTGGTGTTCTGCACATTAGTAGGTGGCTCTTCTTCGTCCTTATATGTATATTTATATATATATATACATATAAATATATATATCTATATATATATATATATATATATATATATATACATATATATACTTATATATCCATGTATGTATTGGGGATGTAAGTACATACACACTCCGCTGGTTTGAGAGTATGCCGGCTAAGTACGGAGCTAAAGCATCTTGGCTGACTTATGGAGACCGCACTCGATATTGCAGATTCACTAGTTCATGTATCAGTAGATACAGTAAGGCTCATGCCGGATAATTGCATGACGGCTAAGGCCGCTTTGGATGCTCTTCTAGCACTTGCATTTGATAATGGAATGTGCGTTATTCACCACTTCATCGCTGCCGAAGTCTCTGACAACAACCTACGTATGTCGGATGCATGTGCTAAGGAAAATTTGACAGCGATGCTCACCAGGATCTGAACAGTCACAATTGATTGATAAATATATCCAGGAGTGCGAGTTCTTCTTCCGAATCAAACAAGGAACAAGTCTACACGTATCCATGATTGCGCTCACATGCTCCAGGGAGGACAGGCACCGATTTTGTATACATTGCGTTCTCCAACATTGCAAGCTGGCTGAAGCGATTTTCATATTGATGAACCAGTGGAACCTTGTGACCTTCATCGCCGATGTTCTTTTTGCACACGAGCTGCAGCTGCAGGTTATTTTTCGGTGTCATGCTAAAATGGAGCCTAATATAACGATCAGTAATGTTCAAACATGGCGCTCACCGCGGTTGCCCTTTTACGAAAATCGCCCGCATAAATGTCTGTCATTACCATAGTCAAAAGGAAGCGGTAATAGCAATAGTGGTGTGTATGTAGTTTTTTTTAACACGCACGTCAATGTTGTTCCATGATTCCTGCATTGCCTAAATCTAACGAGATGCCATTTGATCCAGTGACAAGCTAAGCTGAGATATTTCGTATCCCAACCGTAAAACCAGCCATTTCAGCAAATCTCTACCGCCATGCCGTTTGTGCGCATATTCTTGCCGTGTGTCCAGGCCCCCAGGGGGTTTTTTCCCCCCCCGGGGGAAAAAATTTTTAAAATCTACCGCCATGCCGTTTGTGCGCATATTCTTGCGGTGTGTCAGGTCACCAGGTGGCTGTTCTCACCGCCAGTCGGAGACATCGTTCAAATCTCTACCGCCATGCCGTTTGTGCGCATATTCTTGCGGTGTGTCCAGGTCACCAGGTGGCTGTTCTCACCGCCAGTCGGAGACATCGTTCAAATCTCTACCGCCATGCCGTTTGTGCGCATATTCTTGCGGTGTGTCCAGGTCACCAGGTGGCTGTTCTCACCGCCAGTCGGAGACATCGTTCAAATCTCTACCGCCATGCCGTTTGTGCGCATATTCTTGCGGTGTGTCCAGGTCACCAGGTGGCTGTTCTCACCGCCAGTCGGAGACATCGTTCAAATCTCTACCGCCATGCCGTTTGTGCGCATATTCTTGCGGTGTGTCCAGGTCACCAGGTGGCTGTTCTCACCGCCAGTCGGAGACATCGTTCTCCCTAGACAGCCACGCCGAGCGACTGTTTCGCGCACTCAACTCGAGCTACATGCCCGACATGCAAATACGCTCCATGTTGGCGCTGGTAGCCGTCAGTGGCGGGCCCGTGCTGGCTGAGGGGTACGCGCTGAACCTGGACTCGCTGGACGCCGGTCACCCCGGCCACCCGCTCCGACTGACCGCCACCGTGCCAGCTGTGTCCAGTGACGGTCAGTGACCATCAGTGACGGACAGCAATGATCAGTGACGGTCGGTGAGAGTAAGAGACGACCAGGAATGGTCAGTGACGGTCAGCGACGGCAGTTATGACCAGGTACAGTCAGTGATGGCCAATGACCATTAGTAATAGCCAGTGGCAGTCAGTGACGGTCAGTAGCGGTCAGTGACGGCCAGCTATGGCCAGTGACAATCAGTGACGGTCAGTAGCGGTCAGAGACGGCCAGCTATGGCCAGTGGCAGTCAGCGACGGTCAGTAGTGGTCAGTGACGGCCAGCTATGGCCAGTGACAATCAGTGACGGTCAGCAATGATCAGTGACGGTCAGCAATGATCAGTGACGGTCAGCAATGATCAGTGACGGTCGGTGACAGTAAGAGACGACCAGTAATGGTCAGCGACGGCAGTTATGACCAGGTACAGTCAGTGATGGCCAATGACCATTAGTAATAGCCAGTGGCAGTCAGTGAAGGTCAGTAGCGGTCAGTGACGGCCAGCTATGGCCAGTGGCAGTCAGTGACAGTCAGTAGCGGTCAGTGACAGTCAGCTATGGCCTGTGGCAGTCAGTGACGGTCAGCAGCGGTCAGTGACGGCCAGCTATAGCCAGTGACAATCAGTGACGGTCAGTAGCGGTCAGTGACGGCCAGCTATGGCCACTGACTGTCAGAAATAACGGCCAACAACGATCAGCAATGTTCAGTGGCAGTAGCGACCTGTGACATGCATGACGTAGGTCTGTCTGCAGGCAAAGCTGTGGCGTTCTCGGGCTAGCTCAGCAAGTGGGTGATTGATGGCTGGCTCTCGCACAGCCCACTGCGCCTGACACATTGCTGGGTTCAGCTTTATGTCACGTGCTGTCGTCACATGAGATATCGTGTGTTGTGATTTCGGGTGACGTATATGAATGTAGAACTTAATAACACATACGGTAGGCTGTTGCAAATGCAGTATCATGGAGTTATTGACATATTCTTGTGGAAATATTATTGTAGTCGTGCCTCTACAGTAGGATATATATGCTTTGCAGAACCATTATTTGAACAAGTATTCAATTCAATACCCACCGAATGCATGTCGATAATTTTCAGTGCAGAAGGGGCTGGGAGGAGGGAGGGAGAGGAGGGCGTGTAGTGGGGTTTGATGAAATCCAAGCCCTCAGGTACTCTTCGAGGAAATCGTATACAACCTTGAGCAGATTTCCTTTGAATTTTCTACGTGCAATGGAGCATCTTGTCGATCATCTTTGCCAGCTGATGTGCTTTCATGATTTGTTTTTCAGAAGCTGTATGCAATGCACTTAAAATGCCGGGGCACCGAGAGAGACGGGAGTTCTGCCAAAAACACGACGGCTACCGTGGCATGTGCGACTGCGAAAACCCCGCACCTCTACGGTACCCGACAAAGCCGGTATGTTGTCGCCAGAAGTGCATAAACTAACTAGTATTAGTGGTGTGATTCGATGCCATTTTTTTCCGCGATGACTTGGAGACGATAGTACTGGGAAAAATGAACTTGGCTTTACATGTTTGTTTTCGTCCTTCCTCAAAAATGGAATACAATACCGTACAATTTCCAGTGGAGCGTATTATTTGGATTTCGGATCGCATGTCAGAAATAATTGACATACAATCGCGAGCCAAGCCTTAAATTACTTGTGGTGATTGCAGAATACTTAGATAGCAATGATAAGGTTGACGACCTAAAATCATTGGAAGCGCTACACTACAGGTCACCATATGAATACCGGACGCTATTTGAAAGAAGCTCAAGGGATAATGGAGGGACTTGGACCTTCAGAAAAGATGGAAAGCCTCACATTCATTAATACAATCACGGACAGTCATGAAGAAATTATCGAAGCTCTCATCCGTGACAATTGATACATACAATTGTGACGTTGTGATGTGGTTTAGAACATTCAGCATGTTTTTTTAGTCTCGTCTTGTCTCGTCTTTTTGGTCTCCATATTTTTAGGTGCATTTGAATATTCAGAGCACAAAAACACGTTTCGATTTCCAAGTGAGCAATTGCGTCTGAAGGATCCAGGAGAGAGACGAAATTGCCTTGCTATTTCAGACGTCAGTCTAAAATAATAACTTAGCCACGTATCAGTTTGCAATTGGCACGCTTTAATAACAGAAACTACATATTTAAAATCCGTATTGAGAAAAGACACGAACTACAATGTACACGTTTGTAATGCATGTCTACACCTACTTTTCCAGTTTGAGAATGGCGAACTCTTCAAGTTTCCGATTATTATCCTGGCAAGCAACCGTCCTCAATATTTGCTCAGGTTAGTGCCAGGCGCCTGAGGTTGACGCATGACTCAGATACACAAGATCCAACATCTGTCTACAGGTCATGGCTCAGATGCGCACCAACCAACATCTGTCTACATGTCTTGGCTTATGAAAGGCTTATGTTTCCTGACGATGGAATTTTGTTGGCGAGCAGAAACCCAGGCTTTAATAAAAAAGTTGAGCAATGCACTCAATAGACCCTCGCTAAATGGCGGCCGGCCGTAGTCCCTCGGTAGGTTGGCTGCTGAATTGGAGTCTCTTCAGCTAGCTTGCTAGTCCATCGGAGACCAAGCAGACGGAGGAGACAGGAACACTGTAGGATGAAGACAATTAGGACGGCGGACAGCATGTCGGCTGGGCAGAATGGCTGGAGCTTTTGACGGCTGATTTTGCTAATTGCTAATTGTCATCTGACTTCAATGAATCCGTAGCACCGAAAGAATGCACTAACTCCATTTATGCACGGCAACCATATTTTTGCACGCTGCACAAGCTTGTCTACTGAAAAATCAGACGTGAGAACATGTCGGTAAGGCTGCTCATGTCCGGACAGTTACTTCACTCGAAGTCTTAAATGAGACTACTTTTAGGCAGTGAGGACCTATGTTTTGCTGAATGTGTCATGGATAGCTGTAAGCCAGGTAGTGTTGTTGACAACACTCAGGTAGTGTTGTTGAGGCATCGTGAGGAACCATGCTCAAGCCAAGTCTCATCGAGTTCTGGATACAATGCGACTAGATGCCGGTCTCATCGTCCATTGTGATCCAAAGGCATCCGACCACCATTGCAGTGTCCTTCTGGGGTTACTCAGCTATTGCTTCACCGTGACTGGAGTCCGAAGTATGTAGATGGTTATGAAGAGCAATGGCATGCTGTATTACCGGATGTTATAAATATTTTAAAATATTGTCTACAGCTGCTTACTATGCTTCCATTAATTATAGATCCGGTCAAATACAACGAAAAGAACAATTTCGACGCCTCTAAATGTCATGACATGCATACCAGAAATTAAATATCATGGCATCCAGGCTTAATTACCTCATCAATTGTTCTCCATAATACAAATTATAAACAACTAATGCTCATGGTCTGTACACCAAAATTGCATTGAAAATATGTACAACATTTAAGCAGTAAAAACAGTTCGATTAAAGCAGTCATACTTGCCAACACCCACAATGTCAAGTATATCAATGTATGCTTGGAGCTCAATTCATCCAATTGTTCTCCTAATTCCGAACAATCAACTAATTCCATTTACCATTCATTTGACTGTAATCACATAATTACCTAATTCACATAGCAGTCGTATTGAAGACAGGCATTCAAAACTAGTAAAATACGGATTATCATGCTAGGTCCTATATCCTAGACATTTCTCAAATGTTCATATTTTTGTCTCTAAATAGCAAAATATTCACACGAATGTGAAAATAAGGCGACTAAACAATATTTGCAATCACTGACGCATTGTCATTCTGAATGGTGGATACGTTCTCTCTCACTTCTATTGTTCTCGCAGCATATGGTAACAATTGGGAGCATATTACATTTACCAAGCTGAAAATAGAACTTCTGCATGAATAAATGATCGTACATCAGCTGAGACAAAGCAGTGACTTCAGAGTGGTAGGAAGAATGGCGTTTTCAGAAATGGACAGTCACCAATTTTGGAGGTTGAGACTTCCTCTCCGAGGTAAAGCAAGATGATTATCAAAACCTATGGAGACTGAATCACACAAAGCGTATAAATGTTTCATGTCGTCAAGCCTACAGATGTTGGGTTGCAACAAACCTATGGACATTAACTTTCGCAAAACTTATAATGCATATTTCAAAGAATCATGCCTATGGATGTTGGATTGCATAACGCCCATGAAAGTGTAATTGCATAATACTTATGCATGTTGTATTGAGATACTCTCGGACGCTGCCGGGAAGGCATGCTGTGCGGAACGCCACTGATTCGACATTGAAGACCGCATGGTTCTCATTCATCCACCCCATGAGCGGCAAACCGACGAGCGGCGGATAGTTATAGCGCTATAACTATAGTTCCCGTGGCGGCCACCAGATGTCTTACGTCGCTGCTGCCGGTGCGCGGCCTGGACCTGACCCGAGTCGTGGTGTTCGTCGACGGCGACTACCCAGAGGTGCGTCAGCTGTTGGCCATGCTCGGCGTTCGTCTGCACCAGCACGTGATCGACATGGCCGGCCTGTCGTCCCACACGGTCGGCACCAGGATCGGCTACCACTACAGGTGACCAGAGCGCTGACTCGGCTCGCAGCCAGGACGATCTCACCTCGCTATAACTTCAGCACCGCGGATGGGCGGGCATGGGAGAAGATGAAGTTGGATGGATGTCGTGTGCCCAAACTTTGACACAGCTATTCAATTATCAAAATAAGCATACCAGGAGCTGTGTAATTGAGAACTGTAGCTGAGAGGGTTGAATGCAAAACATCTGGGTACTCTACCTGAAAGGCAGGGATGGTGAATGACATTTGTGAGTCTCTAATTTGTGAGTCTCTGACACTCACTAATTGATATCGGTAAGTGGACTATGGGTGCATGCACACTTTCAGTCATCTCAACTTTTCACAGGCAGCAAAACTTTGCTTACCCTGTCTGATTACCATGCGCTATATACCGGGAGCACAAGGATAAACAATACACTTTAAAAAGTCAGACAGCAAGGATTTAAAGCGTCAGAACTCTAATTCGAAGAATCACACGATTTAATAACTCTGCCATTTCGTGCTAGTTGACACTCACTGGCCTGGTCATATGAAGCGTCATTTGACTCACCAAGTGGTACTCCACAGCTGACTAGGGCACTAAGTGATACTCCACAGCTGACTAGGGCACTAAGTGATACTCCACAGCTGACTAGGGCACTAAGGCCAACTTCTAATAATCGTCGCAAGGCTATTCAACGCTTCCTTTTATTATACACGGTGTCCAAGTAATCCCCACTGCATGGATCAGAATAACTAAAGCTACCGGAGTCATTCGAGCCTAATGACAGTTAGCACCCCATTTTGTGGAGTCAGTAACCATATCTGAGAGTAAATTACTTGCATTGAGAGTCGACCAGTTAGAGCGTCGGTTTACGTCGCCGGGTATTACCATAGTTACTTTCGTAAGTTGCGGATCATTTGCTGCTGTTATTGCCGCTCGTCCTATTGGTCCCATTCAAACCTTCTGGCTGACAGTCGCGATTGGCCCAGAGCCAGTTTTCCAAACGATCATTGTCGCACACAGTGAGATGACGGTTGGTGCTTAGGTACAGGTAGTTGTGGCTGTTACGGCAACTGAACATTGCTCCGAATACAGCCCAAGAGCGGAGTGGCCACCGAGGTGAGATCTGGGAGGGATTTTGTGCGAACCATCACTCTCCGCATCCTGCGCGCGTTGCTTAGTTAAATTTCCTGACCTGGAAAACCAACTACCTTCCTAGGTACCAACTACCTACCTTGGTAATAGAGCTTAGCAATAATAGAAGAGTTCTGACCACTGTCTGCTACGACATATTGGCCGCAACTAAAAAGCTCACACATCTATTGCTATGTGGGTGTGTGCAAAGAGTGTTTCCTCGTTAGGTGCCTCACACTGAAATCAAGCTGATCAAGCTGAAGATAATACATCCCTCATCTTTTATAGATATACCATGGAAAAAGCATTCAATATGTTTCCTGATGCTGAGAAGATAGTTCTACTGGAGGAGGATCTGGAGGTATCTCCTGACTTTATAAGGTTTGTGATTTCCTGGAGCAGATGCTAGTTTATGTTAGCACGCTGTCCCGGGGAAATGTTCGGGCTCCAAACCCGACCCCTGGTGGCTTGGATTTTTTTTTTTTTTTTTAAATTTAATCCGCGTTATTGCTGGGGTGGCTTTATGAACCAAGGTTCTATTGCTAAGCAGAGCTTGTTGCGTGAACCTTGGCCCCACCACCCGATCCATTAATTCCAGTTCAACGGCAGAATTTTGGCCGAAAGTTTAACGTGCCGTCAATGCACCGACACGGCCGCCCGGTAGCTCCTCCCCGGCCTTATCGGGCCAGCTGCCAACTGACCCTCCCAGCCGGAGGCTAAATGCGAGCGCGTGAAGCGACTCGAACCCTGTGTTGCCAAGACAGGGGAGACCAGTGCAGGCCAGCGTTCTAACCAACTGAGCTACCGGGGCGGCACCAACTGAGCTACTGGATTGACAAAGTCCGTAAGCGTTTAATGGCCTCTTCAGAACATACGCTGTGTATATTCAGCAACATCCCACCTCGCAGTTCCATGGAGCGTTTGGCCTGTTGTGTGGCATGAAGTGTAGCATGGAATAAGGCATGGAGTAGTGAAGTTGCCCGTCCCGACTTTGTGTGGTAACACCACACATTCGGGTCTATCCATGTCTGATGCTAGTCTCGACAATACACCACCACGAGGACAATTACTTCCTCTTGACACAAATGCATGCCTAAAATCCTGGTACGCCACAGACAGAGTCTGAATATGCACAACTGTTTGATGAGCTTGACCTCACATGGAAAGTAGCAGGTGATCTTCGAGTGAGTGACCGTCGCCTTCGTACACGGGCAACCTGCAACGGTCCGAACGAACCGTTGTGTTGATCCGAAGCATCACGTGTACCAGAAACGAGCTTTAGCTGGCTCTGTGTGGTGCTCACAATTTCCACTCCTGTTAAGTAGCACGTACACAGTACACGCATGTGAACTCTTGCGTTTGTGTTCTGTTTGCTGTTTGCTGAAAACAGCAAGTTTGCTGGTAGCTGCTTGGACGCGGTAGCTAAATTCGATCGATTTGGTTCCGACCCGAAATTCCCGATGCTTCCAGCTATTTCCAGCAAACCCACCATCTGCTGGACGAAGATGTCAGCTTGTACTGCATATCGGCGTGGAACGATCATGGCTACAATCATACCGTCGGCGATCCGGCAATGTTATACAGGTGAGAGTTATCTCTGCTCCACGCAAGGGCGTCGCCACCGGGGGGGCAGAGGGGCAGTCGCCCCCCTGCCGTGAGACTGGGGGCGCTGCCCCCTGAAATTTCAGGAGGCCCCTATCCGGAAATGCACGGGAAAAAAGTGAGCGAGGAGGCCGACGAGACATGAGAGGAGGCCTCCAAGACGTGAGAGGAGGCCCCTAATTTGAAGAAGGATTCACCTAGGAGAGGATAGAAGGCCCCAGAAATCAAGAGAGTGCCAACAATTGGCACGGAGGTCCCCAGGAATGCAAAGGAGGCCCCCAGGATTGCAAAGGAGGCCCCCAGGATCGCAAAGGAGGACTCCAGGGTTGCAAAGGAGGCCCCCTATGATTGCAAAGGAGGTCTCCAGGATTACAAAGGAGGCCCCCAGGATTGCAAAGGAGGCCCCCAGGAATGCAAAGGAGGCCCCAGGTTTGCAAAGGAGGCCCCAAAGGTTGCAAAGGAGGCCCCAAAGGTTGCAAAGGGGGCCCCCAGGAATGCAAAGGAGGCCCCCTATGATTGCAAAGGAGGCCTCCAGGATTACAAAGGAGGCCCCAGGAATGCAAAGGAGGCCCCAGGTTTGCAAAGGAGGCCCCAAAGGTTGCAAAGGAGGCCCCAAAGGTTGCAAAGGGGGCCCCAGGAATGCAAAGGAGGCCCACAGGATTGCAAAGGAGGCCCCCATGAATGCAAAGGAGGCCCCAGGTTTGCAAAGGAGGCCTCCAGGAATGCAAAGGAGGCCCGCATGATCGCAAAGGAGGACTCCAGGATTGTAAAGGAGGCCCCCAGGATTGCAAAGGAGGCCCCCAGGAATGCAAAGGAGAACTCCAGGGTTGCAAAGGAGGCCTCCAGTATTACAAAGGAGGCCCCCATGATTGCAAAGGAGGCCCCCAAGATTGCAAAGGAGGCCTCCAGGATTACAAAGGAGGCCCGCAGGATTGCAAAGGAGGCCCCAAAGATAGCAAAGGAGGCCTTCGGAAATGCAAAGGAGGCCCCCAGGATTGCAAAGGAGGCCTCCAGTGTTGCAAAGGAAGCCCCCAGGATTGCAAAGGAGGCCTCCAGTATTACAAAGGAGGCCCCATGATTGCAAAGGAGGCCCCCAAGATTGCAAAGGAGGCCTTCAGGATTACAAGGAGGCCCCCAGGATTGAAAAGGTGGCCCTAGGATTGCAAAGGAGGTCCCCAATATTGGAAAGGAGCCCCCAGGATTCAAAGGATGACTTCAGGAGTGCAAAGGAGGCCCCCAGGAATGAACAGAAGGTCCCCAGGATTGCAAAGGAGGCCTCCAGGATTGCAAAGGAGCCCCCAGGGTTGTAAAGGAGGCCCCGGGGTTGCAAAGGAGGCCCCAGGATTGCAAAGGTGGCCCAATACGGGAAGGGAGACCTCAGAAAATGAGAGGAGGTCCAAAGACGGAATAGAAAGCCAGTGGATATGAGATGAGGTTTCCGAGACGCAAAAGCAGTCCCTAAAACGGGTAAGGTTCCACCAAGATAGAAAAGGATGATCCTGAAAAGTGGCAGGAAGCACCTAATTCGGAAGAGGACGATACAAGATTGGAAATGAGACCCTATGATGAACGAGGATGCCCCTAAAATATGAGAGAAGGGCAATTAGATAAGAGGGATGGCTCCCAGGCGAGAAAGAAGGCTTCAAGACGGGTAAGAGGGTCCCCATGAAATGACAAGGTAACTGAGATAGGAAAGGTTGCTTGTAATTTGGGAGAGGAGGCACCTGAGAGAGAACAGGAGTCCACCAGGAGATAAGAGGCCACCCTTAAAATGGGCGAAGATATAATCAAAACGCAGAACAGGGGGCCCCGAAGACGTGAGAGAAGGCCCATAATTTGACAAAGAAAGCCTCTAGAAGAGAAAAGGAGGTCCCTGCCGGACTCAAGAGGCGTCCCTCGAGATCGAGTAGGAGGTACCCAGGGCCGAATGAATCCCCGACGACCGGAAGGAATTCCCAGGAAATGAAAGAAGGCCCTTAAGATGGGAGTGGTAGGTAGCAGGTATGGAAGGAGGCGAGGTTTCCAAATTGAAGATCCCTCAAGACGGGTAAGCTTTGCGAGGACAAAGGAGGTCCACGAGGCGTGGCAGGAGGACCCTTATTTAGCAGAGGATGCCCCTGGAACATGAGAGGAAGCCCCATGCCATGTTAAAGGGGCCGTAGGATGTGGGAGGAGGCCCTCCAAAACGGGAGAGGATGACCATTGAGGATAACCATTTAATATGGAGGAGGGTAGGATGCACAACAAGACGTCCAAAACCGATAAAAAAGGCTCCAGGAAATGAGGCGAGACCCCTAAGACGCGAGAGGAGGTCTATAGGTTGCAAGAAGCCCCTGAAATGCCAGGAATCGTGCCGGGGTACTTGAAAATCACAATATGGGCCCAACAAGATCCGGCCGGGGCCCCTGAAAATCACGCTGAGCCTCGGGGTACCAAAAATTCACGCCCGGACCATGAAAATCACGCTAGGGGCACGATAGGTCGTACCGTTCCCCAACAATATCATTGGGACACAAATGAAGCCGGGCAACGAAAAACAATCCGGACACGGATAATCACTCTGGGGCCCCAACAACAACACCAAAAGCATCAAAAACGTATTGGACACCCACAAAGTGTCTAGGTCGCTAAAACTCGAGTTAGGGATCCAAGCAAGTGACGTCGGGACATAAAAGATTACATTGGACGAGAAAAAAGGCGCGTCGCAGCCCTTGAAAATCTTACTGGAGACCAAAAGGATCGCGCCTGGACCCAAAAGGTTACCGCTGCCCCAAAAATCAATTATCAACCGGAATGCCACTCTGCGCCACAAAAAAGAAGCGGTCAAAGTCCCCCCCAAAACCCGTTGGGCACTGGAAAAAACGTGTCAGGGCACTGAAAAAAAATCGCACCTGGAGACCGAAGAATCGTACCGGGACCAAAACATATCACATAAGGACCTTTAAAAAATAATTTGTTCTTTTTAAAGGTCTTTAAAGAACAGGTCCGGAAAAAATTGCCCGGAGAGCATTTATGGTTCGAAAGGTGCCATCGGCTGAGAAAAATCTTTTGGTGACCGCAGTGACATATCAAATGGGAAAATGCCCCCTCCCTCCTAAGAGGGATATGCTCCCAAGAATCGAGCCGAGGCCCCCAAAAATCGCGCTGGGGCCACACAAATTCGCGTCGGTCCACCAGAATTCGCGTAGAGAACCCTAGAAAATACGCCGGGCCCCAGAAAACTCGCTCCGAGGCACAAAAATCTGCAACAGGAACCCCCAAGATCGCGTTGGGGTCACAGCTAAGTGCAATGTGCCCCGCAAACTCGAACCGGTCCCACCAAATTTCGCGCTCGGACCCACAATTCCCATAAAACATTGTGTTATAATACGTATAAATTGTTGCGTAAAATGTCGTGCGGGTTTTTAAAGCCATGTGTCCCCCTTGGAACCCGATCCAAGCTGTTAAAAACGGTAGCTCATGCTCTATCACCTTAGTAGTAGTTGTATTCATTGACGGTACATTTTGTATTTGCTGCTGGCATGACCTACTTCACGGCGCAAGTCGGAGTCCCAGTAACCAAGAATCTGGCCTCGGAACACTTTGCCGCATCCCTCTTCGCTTCTCGGTTGTCTGTGTGATTATGTCACACTGCCCGCAAGTGCCCAGCTGCTCACGAGATTCGGGTCACCCGATGCCGCACTCCGGTACGGTGGTCACAATTGAAGTCGGCATCTTCACAGCAGCCAGTGCATGGCATGCAAGTGACATCAAGCATAAATATCGCAGCAATATCTGCGCTTCCAACACTGGCATAGGAAGGGACACGTAATGATCTGGTAGAAATGGACTACTTTCTGGAAATCGGACAACGTAAACCATGAGCACGCCCCCGAAATTTATGCACCACCGACGCAAACAACCCGATGCTGCAGGTGCATAGTTAATCCTTGCGTCGGATGCAGCTGTGTCAGGCGTGGACACCGATGCACCTCCTGCCGATTCGGCGACCAGTGCCCAACCTGGAGGAGTCATGAAGAATCCACTTCAAACGGTGACCTTTCGGAGGAGATAGCGAAGTTAAAGGCGAATGTGCGAGTTCTCCCAAAAATCCCGAAAGGAGCACGAATCGCAGTGGCGGGGAGCTCGCCAGGCTAATCAATGCCGCCGTCAGCGACCGCACAAGAACAGCTTGGCGCGACCTCATGGTGTTTGCTTTCTCAGCGCTACAGATCGGGGAGCGGCCGAAAGAGAGCACTTGGGTCTCCTTGGCTACACAAGTCCGCCGGAACCTAGCCACAGGCACTAGTGGACAGTTCAACGCAACGACGAGCGCTGCTAACCATCAAGGCAAGCGCCCGGGCCGCCGCCGACGCGTCGAAGATGAGATGACAGCAATGTCACGGCGCGTCTCCTCGAAACTGGCCGACGGCGATGTCAGAGGTGCACTAAGGATACTGACATCCGACGACACGCTCGCGCCTCCAACCGACGAAGTGGTGGAGAGACTCAGAAGCAAACACCCAGATGCACCTGCGGACCTGCAAGAAATTCATCCTCCCGAGGAAAGAGTGCCCCCACTAGTTGCCACTGAGGCAGACGTGGAACGAGCCATAAATTCCTTCCCACCGAGCTCTTCTGCAGGACTGGACGGCATCCGACCTGGCCATCTAAGATCACTGCTAGGCAAGCACACTGCGGAGGCTGGAGCACGCCTCCTCACGGCGCTGACGGCCCTCACCAACCTGGCGCTCAAGGGATGCATCCCTAACTGTGCTGTGAACGCCTTCTTTGGCGCCTCCCTGATCGCACCGAAAAAGAAGGATGGTGGTGTTCGCCCAATCGCGGTGGGAAGCGTGTTTCGTAGGACCGCTGCCAAAGTGGCTGCAGCCAGTGCCTCGGCCCACATCGGCCCTGAACTACGACCGGCACAACTGGGGGTGGCGACGAGGAGCGGCTGCGAGGCGGCAGTGCATACCGTGAGGGCATTCGCCGACCAGGCAGTGGCCTCCGACGACCATCAGGTTCTGGTTAAGCTGGACGTCTCAAACGCGTTTAATTCTGTGCGAAGGGACGTCATGTTGGACGCCGCACGGACTCGCACACCAGAGATCTACCCTCTAGTCTGGCAAGGTTATAGTGGTCCCACTCCACTGTACGTCGGGGAGAGGGAGATCATGTCGAAAACCGGAACCCAGCAAGGCGATCCTTTGAGTTCACTCCTGTTGTCACTGGCAGTTGATCGCGCCGTGAAAGCTTCGGAAAGTACCATAAACGTATGGTACCTCGATGATGGCACCATCGGAGGTGCGGTGGAAGACGTCGTGGCAAGTGTCCGCAGGGTGAGGGAGGAACTTTCCAGAGCAGGCCTCACCATAAACGCATCCAAATTCGAGGTCGTGCTTCTCGGCTCCGACACATCCTGCTGGGGCGACGCTGCCCTTCAGCAGTTGCGGTCCCTCCTACCCGACATCCGGGAAGTCAAAACCGAGGATCTGCAACTTCTGGGGGCTCCGATCACTGCGCCCCAGCTCATAAACCAACTGTATAGCGGCCAGGTCATGGTGGAGAAGTTGATTGAGCGACTGCGCTATCTGGAAGAAGCTCACCAGGGATTTTTCCTTCTGAAAAACTACTTGGCAGCTCCGAGGCTCCTCTATCTCCTACGCAGCTCACCCGCCTACAAACATCCAGACCTTCTCACCAAAATCGACGAAGCCGTGCGTCAGGGTGTAGCCGACATCACCAACGTTCAGATGGAGGAAGCTTCATGGAGACAGTGCACACTACCCGTGCGACTGGGAGGACTGGGCGTGCGGATGACATCGGATCTCGCGCTGCCTGCGTACCTGTCATCCATCATAGCCTCAGCACCAGTGATCTCCGCCATCAGTCCACCTGCTGCTGCAGGTGTCAAACTCACGACTGAAGCTCTTATCACTGAGTGGGTTTCACAGACAGGCAAGCCTGCACCTGAAACAGAGAAACGAAACCGTCAGTCGTCTTGGGACCACGCCGTAGCAGAAACGATAGCTGACCAGCTACTGGAGAATAGCAAGAGCGAAACAGACAAGGCCCGACTCCGCGCCGCATCACAGCCCAACTCCGGTGCGTGGCTCAATGCTTACCCTGCTCCTAGCGTGGGTATGCTGCTGGACCGCGAAACGCTTCGCACCGCCGTCGCACTCCGAGTAGGTGCCCCAGTGTGCACGCCACACCGCTGTCGCTGCGGGGCCAACATCGATGAGCGCGGACTGCACACTCTGTCCTGTCAGCTGAGCGCCGGACGGTTTCCTCGCCACGCAGCACTCAACGACGTAATTAAACGTGCGCTCACGAGTGCCGGAATGCCGTCGGTGCTGGAGCCAGCTGGCATGGACCGCGGCGACGGCAGACGACCTGATAGTGTCACCATGTTTCCCTACTCGGAAGGCAAGTGTCTTGTCTGGGACGCAACTTGTGTGGACACGTACAGCAGCTCTGCCGTCGCCGCTAGTGCGGCACATGCATGCTCCGCCGCAACCGCAGCTGAGGGCCGCAAACGGAGGCGCTACGCTGACATCGGCCGCCTGCATCAGTTTCAGCCAGTCGCCGTTGAAACTTCTGGTGCGATCGGCCATTCCAGCCTCAGCTTCCTGAAGGAACTAGGACGACGTATCAGCCGTGAGACCGGCGACAGCCGGGACACGGAGTGGCTGATGCAGCGCATCTCGGTGGCGGTGGTGCGCGGCAACGCGACGGCAATAAGACTGGCCGCAGGACGAGATGCTGCTGCGACATCGAGCGGCACCCCACGAGAATCCGAGGAGCCGAGACAACCAAACGTCACCAGCTCGACGTCAGCACCAACGTTTCAACAGCCGAGTGGAAGCAATTAGGAGCTCGCGCTGGAGGAACCGATGCCACCATCTCCTCCTCGAAGATGTGAGCTGACGTCTCCGACTACCTCCGTGCCTCTGTCCCCCGGCTTCAGAGGACTGATGAACATCGGCAACACGTGCTACATGAATGCAATACTCCAGGCACTCCACAACTCCTCGGAGGTGCGTGCTGTAATGCTGAGCTCCCGACCAGGAACGGCACAGCCTCAGCTGGCAGCATTGCAGCAAGTATTCGCCTTCCTGATGCACTACGATAGACCCTCCTATCGACCCGAACACTTCCATCGTGCAGCGCTGCCACCCTGGTTCCAGCAGGGCCACCAGCAGGACGGTGCCGAGCTACTCAGGTATCTGCTTGACTCCCTGCGAGAGGAGAAGAAAGCGGCCTCGTGTAGTGCGGCTGATACTTCAGGGTCGACTCCTCACGGCATAACGCACTCGGTGCACAATATTTTTGCTATCGAGACTGAGACAGTGCACACATGCAATGGCTGCAGCGAGGTGACCCGCCAGCTTGAGACTGCCACTGAGCTACACCTCAGCGTGCCAGATACATCTGATCTCCCCAGCTGCTCAAGGCAAGTATCTGCACTGTTGGAGAACTGCCTCGCCCCGGAGAGACTCTGTGATGGGAATCAGTACAGATGCTCCTCCTGCGGTAAGCTCTCGGCGACGGCCAGCGACAGCTCCGACTGACCCAGCCTCCAAACACTCTGATACTGACGATTGGCAGGAGCGCTTTCAACCGCCAGTCCGGACGCTGTCAGAAAATTATGACACCGGTCGACATCAGCGAGCTAATCTGGATCCAACCTGCAGGAGGCACCAAAAGAGTTAGTCTGGAACTGTACGCAGTGGTGGTGCACTCGGGTAGTGACCTCAACGCCGGACACTACTACTGCATGTCACGACATGCCACCGACGGCATTTGGTGGAAGCTCGACGATGAGTGCATCACCCCAGCAACCAGCAACACACCCAAACTCCTCAGTCTACAGGATACGGCCTACCTGCTCTTCTACCAGACTGCCAGCCACCGAAGAAAGGGGCTGCCGACAGCTACATGACTGAGCATCTGCTGGTATCATCATCATTGCCATCACTTATCATAATCAACATCGTCGTCATAACCATCATTCCACACTGCATGATTTTCTGGAATGTTCATTTCTTGCCTGTGTTTCATTTCTTGCCTCCTACACGTCTACTGAATAAATTCCCATCGGTAGTACCACAATTTGGTCTGGGCATCAAAAATTAATGTCGGGGCTGTCAACAATTGGCGTCTAGGGCCGCACATAGGCACCGTGTGACCCCCAAAGTCGCATCGGTATCCGAAAAATAAAGCCGGACCCCTCCGAAATAAGGAGGGATTCCAAAAAAGCCGGAGACAGGACAATGGTTCTGGAGCACCGAACATGTCATCAGATGCCTTGACAAATCGCGTAAGGCATCGAAAAACATACCGGAGCTCGACGAAAATCGTGGTGAGATACAAAAACATGGCGCCAGGGACTAGAAAAATCAGGCCGAGATTCGGAATTTAAAGAAAATTCGGAAGAGATCCACAAAAATCGTGTTGAGCCTAGGTAACTGGCGTTGGGTCCCGGAACCACGCGTTTGGGCGCGATAAGTCGTGCTAGGACCCAGAAAAATCGCACCGAAGCCCCGAAATCGTACCGGGGCCCCACAAATGTGCGTCAGAAGCCCCAAATAAACACAGCGAGACCCTAAGAGCACAACGGGGACCGAAAATGCGACTGGCCCTCCAAAGCGCAGTCTCGCAAAAAGCGACAGGACCCGAAAACATGTGTTGTAGCCATAGCTATATATACCGGGAAATATAATAAAAAACATAAAAAAAAACATCGGAAGCTCTCAAGGCACACAGGGACCACACGACCGCACAATGGCCTGAAAAGAGGCTGGGGCCGCAAAAACCAACATGATCTCGAAACGAACAAAAATACCGGGCACTAAGTAAACACATCGAGATCTTTGAAAGCGTCCCGACAACTAAAAAAAAATATTCGGTGCACAAAAAAGCAACAAACCCTAATACGAGCAGCAGTTTCGAAAATTCGTTGGGTCTCTAACGAAAATGGATTGGAGCCCTAAGACACATCGGTAGACGAAGAAATACGAAACGGGTTCAAAGAAGTACACTCAGGCTGGGCCTCGGTTCGGTAGCCAACCTGGAAGCATGTTTAATCAAAGACATGAGGTGAATCAAAGCTCAGCGGGTATCCGCATTTCTTCACCATAAAATATGGGAAGTAGGGAACTAAGGATTTAATTTAATTCATCGAATTTTCGCAGTGAACGCCCATACGAAGTATTTTATGACGTCAGATATGGCGCAAGTCTATCATGTGGCAATAATTAGCACAGCGTATGAGGCCCAGCAGAATCCGTTGCATCGCACGAAGTGTGGCGAATGCGCCGAATGCGCAAGATGGGTGTGCACATGCACTAACGTTGGAGTCATGGCGACCGGGCACTATGAACTGGAATGTCTGAAATTGGGAAATTTTATATTTTAAAGTGATTTGCGTAGGTGTAATTTCAGCAGTGCGAGGTGATTTATCAAGGGATACCAAAATAATAAATTCGAACAGGGTGGGGGAGCTAGGGTTGAAATCCGACGAATCAGAAACGATAGTGATAGATTAGGCCCCTCCTCAGGATAATTCAGTTGATCACTTATTAGTTTATTTAAAAAGGTCCCCTTTTACAAAATAGTGGTCCAAATCGGAAGACTTTATTGAGTAGTTGAACCCCTCCAAATACTTTTGCCCCTCTCCTTGACGCAAATATAGGTGCGTTACGGGGAGCGAATGATCAACTCTGGTCGAAGCGTCCTAAAGCCCAACTAACTAACTAGCTAGGCGCGTCACTGGTCCCCCAATAACTTTGAGAAACTTACGCCCATGGACCAAAGTCAACATTTCGGGGGAAATTCCCCCTCACAAGTATACAAAACAACACTGATGCCTCATATTAAATGGGAGAAACGATGTTTCAAAATGTATTTTCTCCCTACAAAGTTGTCTTCTGTTATTACAGCCTGTATGATTAGAGTTTCCCAGCTCCAGTACCTTCTCAACGACACAATTTACAAAACGGTACAGCACAGCGATAACCATGGTGGTGAAGGTGTGGAATTCGAAGGTTTTGCATTATTTATGCATTGTCATTGTTACATTGTTGCATTGCCATTGATGCATTGTTGTTCAATGCTTGTTCTTACCGTGCATTTATTCGCGGAGGATTTATTATTTTAGCTTCTGTGCCAAGTGCCTTGCAGCCAGCACCAAATGTAATAAAAAAGAAATAAATCCCTAAGTTGACGATTATAAAACCAATTCAATTCACTTCTCGTTGTAGCATTCGCGAAATTGTAGTCCGAGGACTGAGAAATGATCGTTTAAGCTTGTTTATGAGATCCAGCTGGTGGGAATTACTAACAGTAGTGATGAACACATTCAGTTAAACTTGGTGGACATAGAAGTGGGTTGATCAATGGGAGATATCTTTCAGATATGCTCAGCACGAGCCCCACCAGCTCGATACAATCTAGAGGCCAGTGGGAAGCTTCTTCTCGTGGATACGGCATAAATATATTGGTTTGTTTTGGCACTGACGTATTTATCCACATTTGCTTATTTATACCCTGATATGGCTTAGTTCTCAGCGAAAAAAAATTGATTCTTGCTATTGCATTTTGCGTAAATGATGCACCATGCCAAGAACAAACAAGACATCAATATGAAATCATGTTCCCATTCGGGAACCATGCTAACAAACTAAAAAGCAATAGGAGGCCCTAACACAGGACCTCCTGGAACAGTGTAATTTGCTAAATATTTCCCAGAATAGAACAGGTGCCAAAGAAAAAGCAGTGCTAAAGAAATGTCTTGGACGTTGCTTTATGGAATTATACAAATGAAACGAAAACTGAAGACAGAATCTAGTTCATATAATTCATAAAGATAACTTGTAAAAAAAAATATACCTTGCCATAGAGGATGTCATTGTTGATGGTATATGGCAACACAGAAAGGTATGATGTGCTTGAATGAATGTGTTTTTTTTTTCTTTTTTATGGATGATTTTGTTAGGTTCGTATTCATCCATGCATATTCTGCACGAGTTATCTCTGTTTGAATGCTTTCATCTCTTATATACTCCCCCTAACCTTTCATCTTGTGACCCTAGGAATTCCGTGGGCGCTAGTAGCTTGCTACCTGTCCACGGTTTTCCCAGGGTCAAATTTCCTTTGTATTAATTTGTGGTAGTCTATCTGCGAAAAAGAAAAAGAAAACATAGAAGGGATGATAATAGTATTGGCATATTCACATTATGTTGTATCTCTTGCCTGCATCCCGAGGCACCCATGTGTTGGCTGTCCTGGTCTATGGTAGCTCACCTAGGGAAGCCCCCACATTGAAAGACCCAATGACGGTGCATGCAGCCAAATAGGATAGGCTGCTGCTGCATCTGATATGGGGACAATAAAAACAAAACAAAAAAACAGTGGAGGCCCCCTATGAACATTGCCCCCCTGGAAGAATTTCGTGGCGACGCCACTGGCTCCACGGACAGGAGTCATCACTACTCCGGAGGTAAGCGCCACCACTGCTCTACAGCTGGGAGTCATTACTACTATACTGGTGGGAGTCATCCCTACTCTACGATAGGAGCTATCACTACTCTACAGTGAGAGGTATTACAACTCTACAGGTGAGAGTCATCACCACTCTACGGTGAGAGTCACCAATGCTCTACGGTAAGAGTTAACACTGCTCTACAGGTGGGAACCATCACTATCCTACGGTGAGAGTTATCACTACTCTACAGGTGGGAACAATCAGTACTCCACGGTGAGTCGTTGTGCGAGTCCATGTGAGTCCTATGGAGACTTGCTTTCGATAATAGTGTGTCCTAGTCCATGCAGTACGACAATAGTAATAACCTGGTGTCACTTGCCACTACCACGAATACTGATGTATCTGTGTTTTTCCGCCGCTCAATGGAGCATTATGTCGCGCCCCCGCCGACACCGTCAACTGCAGACACCTTATTTGAGGCTGCGAGTCACTACTCGACCGGCCGTGTCGTCCTATCAGAACCGCACATCTCGCTTGGGAACTGATCTCAGTTTTACGCACCCAACTGCTGGTAATCGTCTTGCTATTCTATACTTGCCCACTTCCACATGCACCGTACCTAACTGCAGTCTTCTACATTCACTCCAAACTTTTCACACCACTTTTACGGACAAGGTAGCACCAAGTATTGATAAAAATAATAATAAAAAAAACAATGGGCCACCTATGTTACCGTGTGAATTAAATATTTGTCACGTAAATTTTAACAGTATTACTGCAGGAAACAAGCAAGATGAACTGCAGCAATATGTTGAAAATAACTGTATTAAGATCGTAGGATTAACGAAAACTAACATAGATGAAACAATCAATCCATCTATGTACAAGCTTAACGGATATCAAGCATGTATTAATACGCCATAGGAATATAACAGTTATGCTAATTAATAGGTGTTGCATTATATGCAGATGCATCACTGTCGGTCAAAAGGCTCAGTGAGTTAGAAATAGAGGGTGAGGAATGGATTTGGGCTAAAGTTAAAATCCAGGAATCCACTCTGCTCATATGTTGCCTTTACTTGCTTCCGAATCTGAATTTGGAACGGCTACAACTCTTTATCCATCGCTTCACCGAATGTATCAGCTTAGCACATGCTCACTCACCGACGTCAACACTCATATTAGGCGACTTCAATGCAGGGAATATCTATATAGATCCGCTGCTGTACACACAAAGTGGCATAACGCACTTCGACGACAAACTTCGAGACACTGCTACCATGCTAAGCCTTACTCAACTTATTGATAAGTCAACACGACGAGTCGAAAATTGTCAAAACGTACGTGATCTTATATTTACTACTAACAATGATATCGTTCTTGAGAGCCGAATTGTGTCCCCTTCTCACACTTGGCTCACTTTCCCATCATGATATCACCTAGTATCGTTCCTCCACAGCCAAGCCGCGGGGTGTACAGAATTATATGGGATTACACAAGACTAGACCCAGCACGACTAACTACACTGATACAAACACGAATTGGAATCAATTTTTGGACCATGACTTGGACACTGCAACTGACCAGATATATCTGCCATTCTAACCGCTGCCAAGTCATGTATTTCCATAAAAGCTGCACTACAAAAGGCCACTTCAAAAGCCGTGGTTAACATGTGAGTTCAAACGACATATTAGAAAAGGGGGAGTGACTATTCCGACATGCAAGGAAAAGCAACAACGATCGTGACTGGGACCTCTGGAGATATCCACGGAACACGATGACTAGTATGCACAGACAAATAAAAAGCAGCATCTACAACGACAAGTGCAAAGGCTCGTAAATCACAAGTATGACCCCGACAAATATCACCAAGCACTGCATGTCTTAGCAGGACGAACCTGAGAAGATACGATACCACCGCTCGAAGGACCTGACGGAAATATACTGACAGACAATGATGACAAAGCTATGCTACTAAATAATTACTTTGCTTCACAATCTACTCGGAACATAACTGATGCACATCAGGTCCCTGCCCATGACAACTCGACTACAGTGCCTACTCTGGGAACTATTCAAACCGACGGACAGTAAGTTCTTAGAGTAATCAATTCACTAAGTGCAAATCATTCCACGGGTCCAGATCAAGTTCCATCCAAACTTTTAAAATTTTCTGCCATTATGATCTCAAATCCTTTCTCAAGGTTATTCAATAAATCACTTATGGAAAGTATTTATCCAAACAGATTCAAGGTAGCAGACATTAGGCCAGTATACAAACACAAAGGGTTTCCTTCAGACTACTCCTTCAGACTTTAGAGAATAATTATCGTCCCATAAGTATTCTCTCAGCATTTTCAAACATATTCGATAAAATCGTCCATAGACATATCTACCGCCATATTACTCAACGCCATTTTACGCATCTTACTAATGCCAGCCATCACAAAGTAACTGCAAACCATACATCATCCATTGAAAAATCGTTCTTCCCAGCTACTGGACGTCTCTGGAGCAGCCTAAGCGGAAGCATGTCAACACGCTGCCTCCCCCACATCTCTTTAAATAAAGCGATTATGCAGCAGTTCGGTGTGCCCAGCCCACCAAAATTCCACTCTTTTGGGTCAAAAACAGGAAACTCCCTCCATACCAGACTTAGGGTTGATGTGTCTCATCTAAACTCCCATCTACTTCGAATTAAAAAACGTGCATCTCCCGAATGTTCTTGTGGCTGGCAAAACGAAAATGTTCGGCACCGAATTCTAGATTGTCCAAATCACACTGGCCCCCGAAATAAAATATTCAACAACATTTCACAACATCTCTGCAAGAACTTTCCAGAATTCCGGCCACTAATCAAACTTCGTATCCTGAAACATGAGGACGGATTTAGCGATAACGACGGTCGAGTGGCTTGCCATTTTCATAACTTTGTATTCGAAACCCATATATTTTACAGGAGCTAACATTGATAACAGCTAACAATTGCCTAAAATTGCACTAAATTGGGGTCGCGATCCATGCTGGATTGGGCGGTGGCTTCACAGATCATCTGTGGCGTTGGCGGTTAGGGATATAAATATAAAATACATCAGAAAATATAAATACATGACCACATACCTATGTTGGATTTACACTGTCCAAAGATCTTAATTTTCAACAGCATATAAACATAATGTGATTTAAAAAAATTAACAGAACACCTGCTCCACTGTACCCTATTGCACAAGATATACCCAGACCGACTATAGATAAGATATACACCACATTCATCAGACATCACTTTGACTACTGTGATGTTATTTACGGTGAACAAATTACAATCCAAGACCCAACACGTTTTGAGCCAGCCAGAGCAGAGCAGGCCAGAGCAGCCAGAGCAGGACGGCTAGTAACCGCGACACTCTTTAGATCATCTGCTGGCAAATTCGACTCGACATAGGATGGACCTCATACTATATACCAGACGACCCATACACACAGTGATACTTTATCATTAATTAAGCGACTCAGAACAGAACACAGCATACTATATCAGTATATATTATAATACTAATATATACTATTACTCACCATACGTTAGCTTTACACTGCCGCGACCCACAAGTGACAGCGCAACATCTAGTACCCGACTGTGCTAACAGGTGACAGTGCGCACGCAAGGAACTCGTAGGTTCGATACTAGTACTACATATTTCACTTTGTTTACCGTTCCAGAGTCGGCTTTCTACCTGGCCTGGGATGGATGCTGAAGCGCAGCCTTTTCTTTGACGAATTGGTCACGATTTGGCCAAACAATTGGAAGGTAAGCAACGTTCAGCTTGCACCTATGTGTAAATGGCAGCTTATATACGGGCTGGAGATGAGCTGCTGTGCTGATATTTGAAAACAAACATTGATAATATGCCATAGCGTGGCAAAGTTCAGCTAATGTCGTCCCTAATACAAAATTCTTCAATGAGCATAAGTATTAACAGCATGCTGTATCGAATGAGCATTATGGTCAGTATGATTATCATGCAGGGGTGCAGGACGGGGTGTAATGGTGGTAGTGCTTTTATGGGTGGAGTGGGGGCATACCACCAATTTTGCGATCATGGTCATTATCACTGTGGTCTAATAGCGTTGGAGCCATTAGCTTGGAACTTTCCTGCGCTCTATTGCTAATTCCGTGTATTCCTGTTATGTTAGGATATATCTAAGATATCTGCAATCCTGGCAGAAATTTGTATTTACTTGCTTTGGTATCTGTAGACTGGAGGAAAGCAGCAACCAATTTTGACCTTATTCTTGGTGACTTTAATCTAAAAGGATATGAAAATGTTGGTGTTGGCTCCCCATCATGTAAATAGTTTAGGAAATGCCTTGAAGAGGACTTGTTCTTACACCAGTTTGTAACGGAACCAACCAGGCAGGGCTCATTCTTGGACCTTGTCTTCTCATATTTAAGTGATTTAGTTCAAGACTTGTTTGTAGGAGAAACTCTGGGAAGAAGTGACCATAACATAGTGAGATTCAAGGCACAGGTAGCAGGGACAATCAAGGATAATTTGGCAAAGATTCCAAATTTTAGCAGGGCAGACTTTGACTGCATGAGAGAGGCTTTAAGTGCCATAAAATGGGAAGAAGAATTCTTTGATTTAAATGCCTGTGAAATGTGGGAAACGTTCAAATCTTACTTGAGGGAAATTCAGATTAGACATGTCCCCAAAAGCAAAGGCGCAAAAGAAGGGTAGGAAAGCCAGCATGGCTTACACCAGATGTGATGAAAACAATTAAGGCTAAGAAAGATGCATTTAGAGTATTTAAGGAAGCTTCAAATATCGTAAATCTAAGGTCATATACAAAATCTAGAGATGCTGTGAAGCAGAAAATCAGAGCAGCAAAGCGAGCAAAAGAATTGGATTTGGCTAGGAACTGTAATGGGGACAGTAAAAAGTTCTTTAGTTTCTACAAGCTAAGTAAAGTTTCAAGCACAATTGGTCCACTGGAAGTAAATGGGACTATATTGAGTGAGGATGGTGAGATGGTTGAGGAGCTGAGCAAGCAGTTTAAATCAGTGTTTACAGTGGAGGATGTGACTAATCTGCCAACCGTGAACCACAGTTCAGTGACAGGTGATCAGATACACGATGTTGATTTAATTGATAGTGAAATTGTTTTCAATTATATCAGAAGCATAAAGCCAAACCAGGCAGCAGGACCTGATGGAATTTATGCTAGGGTATTGCGGGAAGCTGAAAAGGAAGTGGCAATTCCACTTAGTATAATATTTTGTAGATCAGTTTCACAAAATGAAATTCCAACAGATTGGAAAAGGGCAAATGTAGTTCCTATTTTCAAGAAAGGAGAAAGAGGAAAGTTGAAAACCATAGGCCAGTAAGCCTCACATCCCTAGTCTGCAAGGTACTCGAATCAATTATCAAGGATAGAATAGTTAGTTTTCTGGAAGGAGACAGATTGATTCAAGATACTCAACATGTGTTTAGAAAAGGGCGATCGTGTCTCACAAATCTCTTGGACTTTTTGAATTTTGCTACAGAACAATTTGATCAGGGAAATCAGGTTGATGCAGCATATCTTGACTTTAGTAAGGCCTTTGACAAGGTACCCCATAAACGGTTAATGATGCAGCTTCAGGTCCATGGTATTGCAGGTAGCATCCTAAAATGGATACAGTTGTGGCTTTCAGATAGACAGCAAAGAGTGATGCTAAATGGTACAAAGTCATCATGGCAAAATGTTCTTAGTGGAGTCCCCCAGGGGTCGGTACTGGGGCCACTATTGTTCATTATATATGTGAATAGCATTGAATGTGGCCTAAGCAGTAAGGTTTTGAAATTTGCGGATGATTTGAAAATCTTTAGGGCAATAACAGGGCACAATGAGCAGGTTTTGCTGCAGAAAGACTTAGACGAGCTAGTGAAGTGGTCCGAAAAATGGCAAATGAAGTTTAATTTTGATAAGTGCAAAGTCATGCATGTAGGTAGGCAGCATATGAAGGCTCCATACTTGATGGGTGGCCAAGTACTATCTGTGACTCAGCAGGAGAAGGACTTAGGTGTTATTTTGAACACAAAATTGGGGGCATCAGAACAGACCAAAGAAGCCAGGAAGAAGGCACAAAGAATGCTTGGGGCAATACAGAGGAATGTGTCATACAAAAGTGAGGAGGTCATCAGGAAGCTTTACTGTGCATATATCAGGCCACATTTGGAATACTGTGTCCAAGCTTGGTTCCCTGGTTATGAGAAAGATTGTTGGCTTTTAGAGAGAGTACAAAAGAGGGCAACAAAAATGGTTAACGGTATAGGCAACCTGGCATATGAGGAAAGATTGAAGAAATTGAATATGTTTTCACTTAGATATAGAAGGCTGAGAGGAGATCTCATCGAGGTTTTTAAATTTGTTCATGGTCAGGAACAGGGATATCTCAGGGAAATGTTTGAATTTAACAGAAATGATGCAATTAGAGGTCATCAATTCAAAATTAAAGTTAATCACAGCAGGACAAGGTTAAGACAGTCTTTCTTCACCAACAGGGTAGTAGAACACTGGAACCAGCTGCCAGGAACGATTGTCAGTAGCAACACACTGAACATCTTTAAAAACGGCATAGACAATCATTATAAGAATAGGGGGCTTGTTTTTCCGTATTCCAGGGAGGGTTGATCGACAGGGAGGAGTTGGGAGTTGGGAGGAGTTTGTAATTGTTGAGTGTGTTATGCAATAGCAAGTGAGTCTCTTATTAAGTCTAAACGCTTTATAACTTTATATAGGGTGTACCTAGCAGTGGATTCAGCACCTTCCTTCGGGATGTGATACTGATGAGATTGTCTATGGTAGCACAATGGGTATGATGGGAGGAGTTTGTAATTGTGGAGTGTATTATGCAATAGCAAGTGAGTCTCTTATTAAGTCTGAACGCTTTATGAATTTGGGTGGGGTGTGCCTAGCAGTGGATTCGGCACCTTCCTTCGGGATGTGATGCTGATGAGATTGTCTATGGTGGCACGATGGGTATGATGGGAGGAGCTTGTGATTGTTGAGGGTGTTATGCGGTAGCAAGTGAGTGGTGCTAGATAGGCTGGGATATATAGCTTCCTAAGAATTTGGGATAAGGGATTGATTGGGGTGGGAGTATGTACATTTCTAGTACCTTTTCTAGATAGGCTTAACCCAGATGGGCCCCTGTGGCTCTTATTAAGCCTTAATACTTGATGACTTTATGACACCCATGCTGGTTGGAAGGGTAGAGGGATTTTCCCACCACTCCAGCTTGTTTTTATCCTCAGTGTGTCTCGATTAGTACTCAAGGTCAATAGCATTGCACATTTGCCTGCCTCCTGTCCAGTGTTGAACACAACTTTTTGCTTCGTTTCTCACAAGGTTGGGAAGTTCTTGCCACCGACCGGTTTTGGCCGGCTAAAATCAGATCAGCTTTGGGCAAGCTGATCAAATCAGTACATTTCGGCCACTGTCATCAGAGAAGGCGCAAGTCACTTTTACCCTGATGAATTTTCCATGTTTCGCTGACAGGTAAATTCATATTACTTTCAGGTTCGGAAATAAAGGAAGATGTGCACCAATGCTATGGAAATAGGCACAGGGCAATGATGGGGTGGGATAATGATGTAGCTGTCAAGGTGATCGAAACCGTTAGATCCATCCTACATTTTGAGGGCCAAAAATTATACAACCATGAATTTTCAAGGAATAAGAGTACTACGTTCTATATGAGCATGGACGACTCCGATGAAAAAAAAGTTTCTGGTCGAAAGCCATATGCATCGTATACGGAAAGTTTAGTTTCTTTCTCCTCAATTTACTTTACCTTCAGCTACACCTACATGCTCTCACATTTTTCAGACCTCTTACTATGCTTCTAAAACATAATGTTTACGTTTTGGCCAGTTTCAGCCAGTTACGACCAGATTTGGAAGGCTATGCGTGGCTAAGACTATTTGTGGCCACTGGCGTGGATAAAATTTACCTTGGGGAGCTTTTTCCCAACCCGGATTTCTCCCAAATCGATCCGCATCTGTCCGCATCTTTACTATCCCTGGCATTGGAAGGCTGGCTACGTTGCAGTGTTCGACCCACGATGTGAGGGGAGGGGGCTGGGTGCACTGGTGGAGTGTGTTCTGAGTTGGGTGCGTGGGAGATGGCGATGCCAGCTATACAGACATGATGCCATTCACAGAGGGCCATCTGGTAAATCGGTACTGCGTCTCAGCCACTGTAATAATTACTGCCACTGGATGCCTGGACAGCAGGATGGGGCATCGCGTGCTCTCTTAACACGCGCCCTGGAGGGCCTCTGAGAATTACGCGCACTGGAGGGGGGGGCGGATTCCGCCCCCCTTAAGATCTCGGCTCCTAGTAAAGCTGGAGGAACGAAATTCGCAGGGTGGATGGGCACGGTAGTGAACTCCATTCTGTGCAATTTTCCGTGACCTTAGGTCAATATCTTCAAGGTCAAATCAGGTCAGATTGGCAAAATGTTCGGTTTTGCGTGGCTTGGCTTGTCATCGTTATGGATCGCTGTGATTGTGTTTAAATGCTCAAAAATGGGCATCAATGATGTTTTGGACATTACTAATGATGCAATGCAGATACTAGACCCAACATTTGACCTCAGATCACCTATATAGCACCACTTTATCGGGTCAGTTACCTGTTCCAGTTACCGGAACCGGCCGCCCGCCCGACTGCTCCGTCGGGCAGCTCGGAGCAATCGGCTTCGTGAAGAAGGGAGTGAAGTACATGAATAAAGTATGGAAACGCAATGACAAACAGTATAAATGACAACCAGTAGTGCATTTATGGCAACATTCCAGTTGATCAAGTTTGGTTCCATTAACCTGTCATGAACTTGACCTGACTTGACCTTGGTGACCTAACATGACCTTGAAACTATACAGCATGTCAATATGCATCAAACAAGTCGCTAGTGTAGCCTAGAACACTTCCCTTTTGTCAGTATACTGGAAGCGCATCAGCGCCGATTTTTGTGGTCTGGCGTTATGACATTTTTTTACTTTAGCGGCCCCTAACTTGAAACATTTTCGGCCGATTCCCATTTTCTTGCTTTAAACGACGCGCCGTTCATTTCTAAGCTGGTACATCGAAAATGCGCGTATATCGACCGGTAAAATCTGCAGTTATTTGTGTAAAACCGGAGGGGTGGGCAGATTTCGTCCCCCCTCCAGTGCGCGTGTTAAACATGGGCCCTCCGGAGGCCAAGTCTGGGCGCCCTGCGCCCCGGGGAGAGCGTTTCGATGCCCGAACTAACTCATGGACGGCGCATCGGGTAAAGCGAAAAGTTATATCACCGAAAGACCCTCAATGAGTGCATCCCCAAGCACTCAGCAGATTTTACTTCAGAAGAAGACATTTTTGGCCTACAAATATCAAGTGCATGGGCTAAAAAGGAGTCACTAATTATCATGGAGATTTCCTAAGCACATCAATCGAAAGGTGCTAGGTCACACATTGCATTGCAATACAGTTTTTTTTTTATCAGACGCTTTTGCTGTCAACGTCATATTATTCATAAGCACGTCGCGCAAGGCTCCGCGCGCACCGAATGTGGTTATCTCGGTACGAAATTGATCTAGCGCTATCAATTTTCACACACTCCTTAATCTACAATGCTATTTCAACCGTTTTTAGCATGAAATGGTTTATCTTGACCAATTTCTGACGCCACCAGAGGTCATTTTGACAAGCTTGATCACTGATAAAGATAAAAGAAAAATGGAGTCACGAATATGTACATTTTGACGGTTCGCTGTCCAGAAATGTGAAGCTTGCGCATACAGATAGGCTCATAAATCAGTAGACGTTATCATAAAATGGAGTTGGATTCATCCTAGATGCAGGTCATTCAGAGGCGACACAGCGCTGTTCATCGCATTTTCCATACCCTTTAACTTAAAAACGATATGTCTGGGCGGAGACTGTCGCTCGTTCCAGTCATCACCTCGACGAGTAGACTCAAAATGTATCGAACTTTGACCTTCGGTTAATTATTGAGGTGACATCAGACAAAAAATAAGAACCGTATGCTTCTCCATTAGCGAATTGTTTCTGAAAATGCAAAGATTAGGAGCACGGATAACCATGAAAATTCAGACTGAGAAAAGATATATGAACCTTTGCCTGGCCAAGGCCATCAATGTCCCTTGTTGCCTGGCCAAGGCCATGCATGTGTCTTTGTGCGAAATTTCCCATTCAATTTTCATACCGGTATATCGAAGATAAAACATATTTCTAGTTATTCTTATTTAGTCAGTCTTTTCGATGAATTATTGAACTTCTGACAAGCCTTGATCTTTAAGTAACAAGTCAGCTCAGGGAAATTTCAAGCCGAGTCAACGCCATCTCAAATTAGGTGAATTACGATCAACATAAGCTTTTATAATGTGCTATTCAAAATGAAGGATATTTGGCAGCAGCAATTTTCATCCCTTCTACTAATATACCTGGCTTCACCTTCTGTTTCACATATAATGGTCCTCTTTCACTAATAGTGCGCTTGCTTTTCGAAAATCATTTGAAACGTTATTGTGTTCTGACTTCGCTAGACGTCGGGCGATATCCGGTGACCTTAGATAACCTCAGGCCCCACATTGCTTGCACTCGGGGACAATCTTGAATGGCGAATTCCATTTCAATATCCATGTTTCCACAAGAAGCTCAAACGCATGATTTTACAACAATATTGTTCCACTGTTCTCAATGGCACATAATGATGACCTGACCGGATCCCATTTGCTGACCCCCCCCCCCACCCCAGTTAGACATCTTGGTCCCACTGTGTCGTTTTCTGTCATTATTCCATGCAAATAAGCAACAAACCAGGAAGGAAAATTGCGGATTTGGACTTCATTTGACGAGTGATATAAGTGAACATCAGACCAATTCTTGACCTTGCATACATACGGAGGTAATTTTGAACGGCACATTCGAATTAAATGTCCATCTTTACCGCAGGGGACTTCAAGGCATTGCTTTAGAAGTGCTTCTATCGCTCAAACTCATCAAAATCATACAAATTGAGGCCTACGGTCAACGACTGGTCGAAGCGCCATCAAACACAACTAAGAGACAAACAATAACAGAACCAAATGGTGACCTGATCTGACCTCATGAGCTAAGCTCCGAGTGAACTCTTTGGGCCACCTTATATCGTCGTCCGTCATTACTCAAGTTCATGCATAACTTTCAGATACACGAACCTTGAACGTACGGTTCAAAGCCGACGAAGAGCAAGCAATAACGATACGAAGTTGTCTGACCGGAGGTCGCTGACCGTAATCATTAGAACAATTTCGAGATTATAAACGTGTTCAATGCTCCCCATACCAATGACTTTGCACAATTCAAATCGATCAGTTGAGCCGTGCTGAATTTATGACACTAGGAATATTTTGTAGGTTTATCTCATTGGCGTGGCCCATGTCAACGATCTGATACGTCTCTTTCCCCAAAAAAAACATTCCAAAAGATGTGCAAGCAAATGTCAAAAGAGCACTGCGAATTCAGCGCACTGCGCGCGTGGATTCTCCCGACATAGACAAACATACGTTTTTGGAAGGGGAAGGGTAAGCGTCGAAATACCTCCCCCTCTCCAGATTGAACGCTAGCTAATGGAGCTCATTTGCAATGGGCCTAAGCTTTGGCCTATGGAAAGCTCTAAAACAATATGTGGGTGGAATGGTGGGCATTCAGCTGTACGCTCCCGTGACCTGCCATGAACTGAAGTTTGGTCTATGCTGTGAACGCAAACACCGCTATTCTGGGTGCCGAAACACCGCTAGAGACTGTGGCACTCGTCTGCAGACTTTTGATTGGGACGTGCTGCTGCGGCTGCCCAGCATCCGGCGCGGCCGGGACTGCATCATCCCGGATGTGTCGCGCACCTACCACTTCGGCTTCGTCGGCAACCACGTGCACGCCGGCATGCAGTTCGCATTCTTCTACGATCACGCGCTGAACGCGAATCCGGACGTGAAGCTGAAGGACGTGGACAAGTGGGTGACATGATTCAATGTCAGTGGCTGTCAGCTCCACTGGGTGTGTTCGAATATCAGTCGCCACTCATCGTCTGCGACAGTGTTCCGCATTGAGCGTTGGGCCGGCACTGCGGGTGGACGATGGTAATGGTCACCGTGCAAGTTGTAATTCATGCAAAGGCATAGGAACAGTCTCAAAGCTGACTTGGAATGCTACTTTGCAATAGTTTATTTCAGTTCAACGCCATAGTTCAACGCCTTGTCTGCCCATATTTCTTACATTAGTGAGTCTGGGACAGTTTGCTGGATGAGAAGATAACTGTCTGTCTGCACCCGCAGTAAGCTCACCGTTGTCCGCAAGCATAACTGTGTAGTCCTCCGCTGACTGAGCGTGCATTATCTGTCTCTCTGTCTCTTGTTTGTGTCTCTCTGTTTCCATCTCTGTCTCTGTTCTTGTCTTTGTTCTTGTCTCTGTTTATCTGTTCTCTGCCTTGTTCCTGTATCGCTGTTTCTGTTCTGTCTCTGTTGCTGTCTCTCTGTTCTCTGTTCTCTGTCTTGTTCTGTCCTTGTTTTGCATCTCTGTCTCTCTGTCTCTCCGTCTCTCTGTATCTCGGTCTCTCTGTCTTTCTGTCTCTCTGTCTCTCTGTCTCTCTGGCCCTCTGTCTCTCTGTATCGCTGTCTATCTGTCTCTCTATCTCTCTGTCTCTCTGTCCCTCTGTCCCTCTGTCTTTCTGTCTCGCTGTCTCTCTGTCTCTCTGTCTCTCTGTCTGTCTGTCTCGCTGTCTCTCTGTCTCTCTGTCTCTCTGTCTCTCTGTCTCCCTGTCTCTCTGTCTCACTGTCTCTCTGTCCCTCTGTCCCTCTGTCCCTCTGTCTCTCTGTCTCTCTGTCTCTCTGTCACTCTGTCCCTCTGTCCCTATGTCTCTCTGTATCTCTGTCTCGCTGTCTCGCTGTCTCTCTGTCTCTCTGTCTCTCTGTCTGCGTATATGTGTGTATGTGTGTTTGTGGGTTGAATGTTTGTATGTTTGTATGTTTATGTGTTTGTATATATGTGTGCGTGTTTGTATGTGTGTGTGTTTGTATGTGTGTGCATGTGCGTCGAATTATGTCGAATTATGTGTATATCGGGCTGGCATGATAGTGTGTTCATATAGTAGGTCTATGTTTGCATGTTTATCGCAGAGTTTCTCAATGACGTTACAACAGTACTTTGGCCAGTGCCATACCGCAAAGCACGGCACAGATGGCAGTACAACAGCAGATTAACCAGTATCATCCCACTAAGCACGGCACCAATTGTGATGTAAAAGCAGATTGGCCAGTGCTGCATCACTACGGACGGCACCAATGGCAGCACAACAGCAGATTATCCAGTGCCATGCTAATAATCATGCCACCGTTGCTCTTTTCGTCTCTGTTTAGCTTTGCTCTTCCTTGGCAGGATGGTGTACCCCAAGTACCAGCATTTGCTGCAAGAGCTGGTGAGAAACGCCACAGTGTTGGATGGCTCGCAAACGAACACCACATCGTGCACCCGTATCATCCCGTCCGACACAAAGGTAATCGGCCGTTGATCGATGTCGTACACCTCAAGAGTGTCGTGACGGCAGTGCACTACAATGCTCGTCACTCTCACCAGTCGGCGCTGAGGATCAGCGATGGTCGTGTCATACTCAAACGACATTCTACACCAAGCCATTGTTGAGCCCATGCATGGCCTCGCAAGAACCGATCCTCAAACAATTTCGATGAGCTTCTCCATGTACCTCTAGTGGAATAAAATATTTTGGTCGTATTAATGAAGCGTCACATATGCTATTTTAAACATAATCATGGAAAATCTGTGGACACATTATTCAGATAGACTTTCATACAGGTGCTTCTACTTCGTTTCATATCAACTTGTGTCTTAAGACGCGCGCCGGAGAGCCTCTTACATAACGCGTACCGGAATTCGGAATTGGGGGGGGGTGAATTCGGCGTCCCAAAGATCTCTGGAACTACAGAAGTTAGAAGCACAAAATTTGGAGGATAGATTACGACGGTAGTAAACTCGTTTCAGTGTAAATTTCATGACCCTTAGTCAATGTCTTCAGGATCAAATGAGGTCGGGATCGGCCGCCACACCGGGCCGCCGCTTTACCGCAACGACAAAGCCTTTGTGACCTTGAACGTTCGGCGGCCGCCGCCCGGTCGATCGACTTTGAATCCCGGTAGTTCCTATATTTTCCAATGGATTTCGATCTGTTTGCTGCATGTGATGCGATTATCAATTCTTAACAAAGTTGCAAGATTTCATTATAATAGCGTCGCCCGCCTAGGAGATATCGTCGAAAAAAACAGGAGTGCACGGATTCCTCCCCTCCCGCGCGCGTGTCAATATAATTACGCTCTAGTATGCATCTATGTTCACTTAATACCTTGCTAGCATTTCGTCAGTGCATCTGCAGTGACATAAAGCCACTCACAAATGTGCATGGAATAGGCCATACAATCTCCAAATCGGATCTAACACCTCGCAAAGACGGTAATTTAAAAACTACTCCAGTGCAAACCGGCAAATTTACAGGGCCTGCTCCTAGCACACACGGAGCACATGGCATGCCTTATGCTGCGGTCAAATCCTGTTTTCGAACCCCTCTGCAAGCAAACGTATTAGGTGCACACTAGATAGACTGGGCCCGAGCTGCATGGTCGACTCTTGGTGTCAAGTCTAAGAAGAGGTGTCCACCTGGTAGCGATACACAACCCATCAGGTGCCACATACATTCCATGAACTCCACCATTTGTCATACCCCGGCCTGAATAAGTCTGTTCTTGTTCCACTCCTTAGCCCGGAAGATCCAGGTACGGGAAATGTACACTCCAGTTGGAGTGATTCATCACAAAAGTGCCACATAGAACGCCACTCGCCAAGCTAAAGCAGCACCAATTTGTATACCTTGAGAACTCATGCTATATGGCGAGAGTCGCACATTACTTTAAGCTAAGCTCTCGAAGGACTGTGTCCTCATAGACAACACCTCTGACCTGGAAATTAACTCATCTGCTGGCCGTCCTCAGAACGAGACGTACCTCTTATTTCTGCGCGTGTACGGTCCAGATGACATGGAGCCATGGGCGACGGTAGCGACGGTAAGTGATGCTGACATTTTGCACTGTTCGAGTCTGACAATGCGGATGTTTCCTGCTGGCGACACGCGTGGTTTGCCTTGGTTCAGAAATATATAATGTGCAAAGAGAAAAGAAGTTAACACCTAAGATAACTTCGTCTTGTAATGCATTTTGTATTCGCTTGTGTTGGTAACATCTTGCTGATGTGGTATTTACTTTGTGTTTCCTTTCTCACCGCTTAGCAGCGGCAAATACGGCAGTATGCTAAAAACAACTGGAAGTGTTAATGATATATTTTAACACAGCTGATTAGTTGAAACAACAGCAAAGGAAGTATTGCGATTCATCACCGTGGAGTCATTTTTTGTAAACATGCTATTGATGTTTGGCGATGATCTATGGTGATGCATAATATGCAATTCGTGCGAGTGGTCAAATGACCAGATAATGTGATGTTTTTGCAATGCAGTTGCGAATTTGGTCTTGTAAATATAGGGCCTAGTTTGGCTCAAGTCCGCCAATGCGCGTCATAATGTTACAGGCCAACTACCACGCTACTGCTGAGGGAGCCACTTGTAGCGATTCCTATATAGCATGTTTGCATGGGTCGCATATACAATTTTATACAAGTGAATATGCATATTTCCACTGCGAAAATGAATTAGTAGGGTCGGTTATATTTTAAAGGCACAGCTGACGAGCCAATGGACCGATCCACACGAAACCAACAACACAGTGTAGCTACGGCAATAGGGCATTCGCTCAACGAAGCGAGCGAGTCACCGCCTTGCTTTTTTTTACTTCAAACGATTTGAGGCATTGCGATGCAATTGCTGTAGGCAATAGCCGTCGGCGTGAAATATGACATGCTTTCCCTCTGGATTTTGTAAAGTCTTCCTTTTCAACAATCTAGTGTGTCCATTTTTAGGGAGAGAAAGAGGGAGAGGGAGAGGGAGAGGGAGAGGGGGGAGAGGGAGAGGGAGAGGGAGGAGAGGGAGAGGGAGAGGGAGAGGGAGAGAGAGAGAGAGAGAGAGAGAGAGAGAGAGAGAGAGAGAGAGAGAGAGAGAGAGAGAGAGAGAGAGAGAGAGAGAGAGAGAGAGAGAGAGAGAGAGAGAGAGAGAGAGAGAGAGAGAGAGAGAGAGAGAGAGAGAGAGAGAGAGAGAGAGAGAGAGAGAGAGAGAGAGAGAGAGAGAGAGAGAGAGAGAGAGAGAGAGAGAGAGAGAGAGAGAGAGAGAGAGAGAGAGAGAGAGAGAGATAGAGAGAGATAGAGAGAGAGAGAGAGAGAGATAGATATATATAGAGAGAGAGATATATATATATATATATATATATATATATATATATATAGATATATATATATATATATATATATATATATATATATATATATATATATATATATATATATATATATATATATATATAGAGAGAGAGAGAGAGAGAGAGAGAGAGAGAGAGAGAGAGAGAGAGAGAGAGAGAGAGAGAGAGAGAGAGAGAGAGAGAGAGAGAGAGAGAGAGAGAGAGAGAGAGAGAGAGAGAGAGAGAGAGAGAGAGAGAGAGAGAGAGAGAGAGAGAGAGAGAGAGAGAGAGAGAGAGAGAGAGAGAGAGAGAGAGAGGAGAAGGCACGACAGTTCAGGGAAGAAAAGTAGGAAAATGAAAACTTCATTGGTGGAAAGTACTTTGGTTGTTAGCCTGGTGAACGTAATATGTTGCGCGGCCCCAACACCAGGGTACGTTAGCGATTTGCTACCGTGTATTGGGCAGTGTCTCCCTCTCGTCGGGCATGGACTAGGTGGCACCATCAGTCGATTACGAGACACCAAAATTTCCCGATACTCGGTTTGACTTGGTATATCCTCGACTAGCTCTGTACCATGACAAGAAGAATATTGTGAAAATAACGCATGAAGAAAGATGATTATGATAGGATGTGGTATAGGGTGGGTCAGGATGAGTGAATGCGGTATGCCCTGGCACTCGAAAACAGCGTGCTTTGGCCACGGCTCGTATCGCACGTTTTTGATGGCAACATGCTGATGTGCGTCCGACAGTGCCTCAACCTGTGGGACCTAGACACTCGCGGCGATCACAACGGCCTCTGGCGCTTCTGGTACAACGGAAACCACATCCTTGTCATGGGTGTGCCCTACTCTGGCCTGTCGTGAGTACGCTTGACTGTACCGACGTGTGCTGACGTATAGTGACATCCAAGGGCCGATATGCCCACCAAGTGCTGCCACCTATTAATCGTTCACAAAGCTTTTGTTGGCTGCCTGAGTGAATAAATTCGCCTCCCACACATTGGCTCTGCCTTCCAAGGATCTTAACGGGAAGGGATGGAGTGGGAGGCTGAGGAACATCGTCCCTACTTTGAACTGCAAGATTACTTTTGCCCTCCACGCTGAATTGCTGCTGTGATGCTGCCAGCATTGTTTACTTTCTGGAGGTGGTAACTGTAGACAACAATGCTCCCAAATGTGACGTCGATTGAGCCAGGGAACGTAGGTAGCTGGGTCTATTATATAACGTGCTGCTGGGTTGCCATTCACTGTCGTGCCCAATATGCAAATTATGATGTTAAGTGGTAAATGCAATATATATTTTGATCACCCTTACTGTACTGAAAACTGCAATCTCACCCAATGCAATCTCATTGTGCAAAAATGCCCTAATCAGGGGCTCAACCATTGAATTTCCGCGCTTATTATCAATCCTGACTCTCTTCGTTCTAGCCCTTGAGTACATTGTTATGTACATTTTCGATTTAAGTGTGTTAAACTGAACAACTGCTTGTTTGTCATCACGTGTTGCCGTTTACGGGCGTACTCCGTACACGTGTTGCCGTTTACGGGCGTACTCCGTGTACGTGTTGCCGTTTACGGGCGTACTCCGTATCCCCGACAGGGGCTCCGTATCTCCGTTTACGGGCGTACTCCGTATCCCCGACAGGGGCTCCGTATCTCCGTTTACGGGCGTACTCCGTATACGTGTTGCCGTTTACGGGCGTACTCCGTATCTCCGACAGGGGCGCGGCGGTTAACAGCAAGGACAAAATGACCATATTCGCTGGAAAGCGCAGTCGGAAGATACGTGAACAGGGAAGGTGGCCGCCAACTATGTACAGAGACAAGCCTGAAGATCGCAAACAGCGCTACCGGCTGGCGGAGCGTGCGTTCGGCATTCTTCCCGGCGACATCCGGGAGGTTACCGAGAACACGCGCCGTGCCTGAACCTGTGCGGGGAGGAGATAATGACGTGTCAGTGGCAGCTGAGTAAGTCCTCATGTCTGAACCATGTCTGGAGACTCCGTCACGCGTGAGTCACAGCGTGTCTGACGATTCTGTCACGTGTGAATCATTTGTTGGGAGATCTCACGCCGCGTGAGTCACATCTTTCTGCCACCCCTGAGCAACACATCATATCTGAGGAACGCCTGACGAACTCGGCTTGTCATGTCATACATGAGGAATTTTCATGTGTTTAATCTTCTGAAGAACTTTCAAATAGTGCATAATACCAAATGAGCCGAATTGGATCTTTGCGGGGGTTGTCGATGCATGTACGTTCGGAGATAAACTTCTCAATGTTGATCCCCTAGCATATATATTCGATTTATTATGAGACCTTGTCGATTTACCACGCTGCTCGGTACCGGCAAGTCTCCTCATCAGCATATGCATTCTAATCGATTGGTGGTTTAACATTGACTTCGAATCGATGGCCGGTGGCTATCCAATCGATGTAATAAAAACCACTTTCGTGCATTTTGGTTGGACATAGTTGTTTCAATGCACAGTGGTCAATCTCCGGTTTTTCTGTTGTCGTCGTTAGACATCAGGTCTCGTGATTTCACCTTCTAGATTAAGAATTCCACGAAGGCAAAATGGAGAACAAAAAGGTGCCATCCACTTTTCCTTAATCGAAGTACTTTGACTGATACATGCGGAAAATGCAACGTATGAATTGACCTGAATGAGGAGATCCTTGGTTGGATAATGCAGACCGGCATGGCAAAATTGAGTTAAATGAGTCGGCACACACTATAACCTTGATATCAAGCAAAGGAATTTCTGAATTTATTCAAAGCAGATTTACGACAACTAAGCTCCTTTAAAACTAATTGAAAGAGGAGAAGGAGTAGGAGAAAGCGTTGGTTTTTATAACCCACGCAATATCGTTGTTTGAGTTGTAGACATTGACAACTTTGCACTGTGGTGACCTGTAGGGCTTTAGTGTGAACTATTGCACAAGCGATCATGGCATTGCTATAAAGCAGATTGTCAACCAAAGCGCGTCATCAATGCGCCACATGTGTACACCCGTCTTCGCGTCACCAATGCGCCACATGTGTACACCCGTCTTCGCGTCACCAATGCGCCACATGTGTACACCCGACTTCGCGTCACCAATGCGCCACATGTATACACCCGTCTTCGCGTCACCAATGCGCCACATGTGTACACCCGTCTTCGCGTCACCAATGCGCCACATGTGTACACCCGTCTTCGATGCATAGCCTGTGTCTTCAACTACTATATATTGAAGGGCAAGATATGATTTTGGCGTGCATATTGTCCCAGAATTTCCTACTAGACCTACACTGTACATCACAAAGTCGAGCAATATATATATATATATATATATATATATATCCTCGCTATAAAAGGAGACCAGATATGCTCAGTTGCCACTATACCACGACGCTGCGTACACATTCTGAGCTTCGTGGTGCACATGAAGATGATTTCTGTCAAATTCACTACATGGAATACGTGCCAGAGGCGCAATTACAATACATTTATGCCTATTTCAACAGCCCAATAAGCGCTGCACATCAAGTATTCTTTTGTCACCTCTCACGACTTTCTCATTCACCTCTTTACCCAACGCTGTACCACTATGCTCGAACTTGATGATTATCAAGTGTTCTTCATTGCGGAACAGTGACGTCATGGCACAAATCACTTTTAGTGAAAGGTACGTCATGACACAAATCAGCCAATTTAGGTTAAAACAAGACATGGCTGAAGTGGTGCAAGAGGCACATGCAACATTTAGGCACTCATGCATGGTATTGAAGAACGATATGATGGGATAGAGCAGGAAAAAGAGGATCTCTAATTTTAATTTCTTGATTCATCAGTCGGCTCTGCCAATTTTTTATTATTAGCATTATTAATTTGTCGTTGTAAATTGTTGGCAGAGCATATTTTGTACGTTAATTCCCGTGCACTACTTATATATATTTCGCAATATGTGATCATTTGTAGTTGCTCCTTACGACGGAATTCCGTTATTCCGCTTCGTAAGGACCCAAAATGAAATCATGGTATACAATTTAGACAACCTAGTAATCACATAGATGAACTCGATTCTCATTGGCGCGTAGCGCTATCCTTCATCTGCTCAGTGATGCGAGACATTTTGTCTGACTTTTACCGTTGCTCGCCAAGAGCCCAATTTCACAAGCTAAAATGCTAAAATGCGAAATATTTAATTCTTTTTCAGTAAAATATAACACATTGACGAACTCCTTTGAAACATTCTCAACAGAAATAGTAATATCTTGTCGAAATCTAGCCATGCATAATTTCGATGGCGATCTAAAAGCTATCTTTGACAAACATCCAATATGCATCCATGAAACCTATTGAACTGAGGCGCCGCGTAAATTGTACGCATCAATTATTGATATTATACAGGAAGAAAATCAAAGAAAATCGGTCGTGGGACGTGAATGATCAATTCTGGTTGAACCGCCCTAAAGCCCAAATAACTAACTAACTAACTGGCGATCGTGAGCGGTCAAGAGTGCGCTATGTCCAAGTATTTTTATACGAATGTATGTAAACCACGCTCAGTAATTTTGATTCCGCAGATTGGGCTTGGTCGCTTGTGAATCTGGAACATACAAATATAAGTAAATTTGTCGTGGATTAGTACTTTCATAAATGTATCGTTCCTTGAATCGAGGCCCAAGTCTTGTTAAAGAGGCGAAATTCGGGGTGTTCCTGACTGGATATTATATTTTGCCGATGCACTCTATGTGGAACCGCACGACTTAGATTTTGCTTCAGAATTAGGGATTTTTGAACTAGGCCTTCTCATATTTCTATAATTATTGTATTTTAATAATCTTGTAATATTTGTATTCATTTACTTCTAGCGAATGATTTATTTGTAGTTATAACATTTTACTAATAATTTTAATATTACATAAAAACAATTAATTATAATTAGGCAATTTCAGAATTAAGTGCAATTTATTTATACATGGCGACAAGGTGCCCTCAAATTTGAGATGTGTCGCACAATATTTGGCAGCGAATCCCAGCTGCGGAAGAAGTGTCTTCAGTTTCGGTAAATGCACCTGAAAAATAATCAATCCGCTTGAGACGAAACTGATAGCAATTCTGCCAAAACAGTCCAGGTTCTCTTTGTCACACAGCCTTCTCGTTCAGTCTATGGCGGATGTAGCCGTTCAACGTGGGACCCTCCATTTGAATGTCACTAGCCACGCAGTCTTTCGGCCTCGGGGCACGCAGGTCGCGTGGCATATCGACATGAACAAGTGCCAGAACCTGACTGGCTAACTTTTGGCGTTGTCGGCGGGACCAACCCCGGCTAAGCTTCGCCACAATACTTTTTTGAAACACATACTTGTCATATTTAAAAGATCATCATCGTGAAAAGTGGTAAAAAGTGGTAAAAAGTGCAGTTAAAAGAAGAGCGATTTGCGAAAAAAATAATAGTGTACTTTTTCGTTGACTTAAATGCACTCTGTTTCACCGTAGTATTTTTACGAGTGGTGAAACGTAACGTATTTCCATCACATAAAAGTCCGTCGTGATTCTCGTCCGTCTCCTTGGAGTGTAAAAGCAAGTCCCATGTCTAATTCTGATCCGAGAAAGTAGGACGCGAGGAGCTGCAATGAACAGGTCTGATAATGCAATAACGTAATATAATACGAAACATCGGATAAAATAATATCTAAATAACCCAAAAAGACAGCACAATATGAATACATGACGTAGGTATAATAATAAAATATAATGAAGACGTTCCATATCATAATATATATTCTATTGAATGAAGAGTTACTAAGGTTTCAAAAGCGTGACGGTCGGGCCGGACCGGGTCGGCTTACTTAGCTGAACCATGGCCCACATGCACAAACGTAGAATCACTTGAGTGTTGCACTCGCTCGCAATAAGCAAGTTTCCAGATCATGTTACACTTTCTTCACTGAAAGTGATGTGCATTTTGCCATACTGTATGCTTCGTGTACTGGAACCTGACAGAAAGAAGACTAGGAAAGACGAGAGTGCAAATCCTCCCAAACAAATGTGGTGACAAGAAGACATCAGCCAATGCTGACTTATGATGATCAGTCTTGTCTGGTGAACACCTACAATTCAATCGGAACTTCAGCTGCACTGACCTCTATGAACATATATTCTTCGGATCTTCAGATGTACGAAGAGGGATGTATATAGAAGGATGGGTACATCCGCCTATGCTGATAATTTCCTCAGCATTTTGTGGTGCAAGAACGGTTTTGCATCTTGAAGCATTTCATGTTTGGTTAAGCACGTGACTAATCATAATAATAATATTATTTAATAAATTAATTAATCCATTAACCCGCAAACTGCCATTGCAGGCGGGGGAGAATGGAGGGCGGAAATATTGTACCCAAGTGTTCAGGTTTTTTTGGAATAACTCTCAAGCCGTTCAAGGGAGTCATAGGACATTTTATCTACTTCTCATATTTGAACGTGAGATCGTCTAACGATGGTTGCAACTGCAAATCAATGATCTAGGCGTTAAATTAAATTAAAATAAAATAAAATAAAAATAAATGAAAAACGTTAAAAAGACAGTTTTTTAAACTGTCTTGATGAGAGCAATTTATAGATTTTTTCTCAGAAAGACTATTTGAAATACAGTTACCAAACATATATTCGTGAATGCATCGGTCCACGAAAAACATAAATATCGTATTGGTGCCCTGAATTCCGGTCGCAAGATCAGTCCACGGTAAACACGGGGCAAACAATTAGCTGGAGTGAGATAGATATGACAAGCTAAGAGACACGATTTGTGAATTTCGGCCCCCACAGATCATTCGAGGTCATTGATCTGAGCAACCTTGTTGAGGATTTGGAAGCCGCGTTCTTCTTTAATTCCGTTTCGGGGGCAGTTTTCCTGCTGAATTCAGATTCTTCAGATACCCAAATTACTTTCGACAAACCAAAAAGTGTCTAAGAGTCACCCATCAGTGGCCACCAGCCGAAGGCTAGTCTGGAAGGCTTGTCAGTCAGCTGAATGCTTGTCTTGTTGGACAATTTCAGGCATTGAGTGGCGTCATTGTGTCGCGTGACAAAATCTGGCTATATCATGGGAGCCCGGAGTTGTTTGGGAGAGGAAATTTGGTCTGAAACGCATACGGTGGTCTGCACGTGCACTACATGGTGGTGAGCGTAAGACTATGGCGGAATGCCACCGATGATTGCGTGTCGTGGGCTCCATGTTTGATGGACCTCCATCTTCTGAACTGTAAACCAGCCAGCAACAATTAAGGAGAGATGTATTCACAGTGGCACATCATCACAACAGGAGTGCGATTCAAGACGAGTAAAACTCAGTCCAGTGTGTGGATGACAACAACAACAACAAACAACAACAACAACAACAGCGAGCCATCAACAGCTGTTGAACTTCACACGGCCCGCCTCCGTACTGCCACCTGCCGGCCTTCCTGAGGACCTGTCAGCTGCAGGTCAGCCCTAGCAGGTGGGCGGGAAGCTGAAGGATGGGTCAAAGCAGGCTACGCTGATACTGACGGTGGTTGCGGTATCGGAGGTGTACGTGCCTAGGGTGGTGGCGCTTGTCATAGTGGTCAAGACGGTGAGAAGCAGCAGCCGCTCGTCGCGTACCTCCGAGTTGGTCTTCACGCCTGTCTCAGGAGCGTCGGACATGGAGCTGTGCACCATAGGCACGACAGGTACCTGCAGTTCTCTCGGCGTTCTAGAACATCAACAAATACTTATGGTTCACAGACTCGCATGAATATAGCAGCTGAATCCATTCATCATGTTCAGCCCCACACCCTCTTCTCAGTCCCAATATTCCCTACATGACCAAAGCTAACCGAAAGGCCTTTTAAAAAGAAAGCAAATACAAGTAGAAGCAAGCTGTAGTTGGAATATAACGATCATCAGCTCTGATGCTCGAAATCACAAGAAAAATGTGCCAATGATGTACATTCATCGATTAATTGATTATATTATTCATTAATATAATTCATTGATGTATGATCATATCAGCTTCTATGAATAATGATATTAGTTTGAGTAGTATTGATGCAATAATGATAAGAACAATAATGAAAAGACAAATTAGGAGAAGAGTTATAAAGATGATGAAGAATATTATTAGTATCAGTAATAGTCATATTAATTGTAAGAATAATGCTAGGAAATCGAACAAATAATAGCAATACGAGGAAAATATATAAATAAGTAGCTACTTTTGGTTGATTACTCATACTAGCACAGCACACATTAACAAGATGATCGGATTCATACTACGATCCCTCCAAATTATGTCGCATCTGCATCCATTTACCCTGCTCTGCCCGCACCCTATCTCATTTTTTGTGTATTCATGCACCTCGTCCATGTTCCTTGACCTACCGTTCAGCAATAGACAGAGGTGGTCCCAGCATGGCACGGAAGATATCAATGTCACGGAATCTAACAATTTTTGCACTAATAAAACATACAAATGAAGAATCAAATTCTGTCCCGGCAACTTGTGTGGCCCTAAAGCCCCTAGTGACAGACCTGTGCCCACAAGCGTGGCATTAAGGCCCCTGGTGACAGACCTGTGCCCACAAGTGTGGCCCTAAAGCCCCTGGGAAAAGACCTGTGTCCACAAGTGTGGTCCTAAAGCCCCGGGTGAAAGACCTATGCCCACAAGTGTGACCGAAAAACCCCTGGTGAAAGACCTGTGCCCACAAGTGTGGCCCTAAATTATCTGGTGACAGCCGACAGATGAACAGGTGTCCTGCTTACTTGTTCGAACTGAATGCAAAGTGTGACTAATCGATGCACATGTGTAATGAGCCAAGCTTGTTCTGCCTTTGTGGAACCGTTGGCGATTTCTTACGATTTGGGTTGAGACCAAAATGCCAATCTCAACTAGATCGCGCGAGGATAGTAACCATGCCCGTAATGTGTAATATTGAATATGGCGAAAAATGTAATGTTCGCAAGCAATATGTGTGGCTTCAGCTGTTCTTTTTCGCTCAGTGCAGATGCCTGTGTGCACAATAAAAACACCTATGTTCAAATGAGCACGACGGCCGACACCCAGTCGCTCCGATCTCACCTGGAGTTGTCCAGGGAGTTTTTGACGTTCCTGCGCCGTCGCCGACCAGAGCACGTCACTGTGTTTGCGATAGTGCTGATGCAGGTGAAGTAGCGGGTGCCGGTGGTGGTGAGCACAATGGAGAGCCGTGTCACGGTCGAGAACAACCCACCAAAGAATATCTTCGGGTCCCGAGCCGCACTTTGGGAGACCGCTTTAGCACCAGGCTCTGCAATATAGCTCATGTTAGACCATGGTGTAACTATAACAGGCGCGGGACATCTTACGTTGAAAAATCGTGGCCACTATTGAAACATGTTTACTTTCCCCATCACCCCCCCCACAGAAAATGACTGGGGCGAACCGCTTGCATGCGTACGCATTTTTATACTCCCACATAAAACTTTTAAGGAATGGCCAAGTCTCATTAATATAGGCGGTTACAATTTTCGACCACGACAAAAAAAATAGTCGGCAGGTAGTAAAACCAACAGACACGAGGATGAATCCAAGCTGGTGTCTTCGAAGTCCAAGCCGAAGCCACAATAGCGTCACGAAACCAAACTCGAAGTCCAAGCCAAATATAGCAGACGAAAATACCACGATATTGAAGTCGAATCCGGAGCCAACGGTTGAACAAAATGTTATGAAGCCTTGGCCAACAATGCAAAAGTTACGAAGTCGAAGTCGACCTCTGGCCAAAATACGTCTTTTCGCGAAGCCAAATATGTTGACCTCTAACCAAGTGGAGATGAGGCCAAAACCAATCTTTTCAGTCAGGTATGTAAAGCCGAAGCTAATTTCTATATTTCTTGAATGGAAATTATAGTGATATTTAGAGTCTCTCAGAGCACTCAGCATTGCATCATTACACGTTGCACGCCTTGGTGTCATCATACTCCAGTGCTCTAAGTTCCACCTGGATTTTCCAATTCCTCGTCCTATGGGAGGATGCTTTCCCATGCCAGGGCAGGGTGATCCCCGTCCGAGGAGACATGCTTTCCCGCGCCAGGTAAGTGTAGTGGCTTTCACGGGAGTGTGACTCCTCGCCTCCTCGCCTCATAAAAGGGTAGTTCTTCTCCCACGGGGGGGGGGGGTAAATCGCCCGTTGACGGTCCTTGTGTAGACGTTTTACCTGCAGGTGATTCCGCCAGACATGTTGCCAGTAAAAGAGCCACACTGAGACAAAGCAGCGTGCTGGTCTTCATCTGAAGCATAGAGATCCGTGCATAGGTCATCTGAGTGGGGCTCGCCGCTAACACCGTGCGTGTCGAACGTCACGATGTGGAATGTGTGCCAGGCCTGCTGGCGGGCGCGCCAAGGTAACACTTCCTAATGAGATTGCACATTTTGTAGATTATTTAAATGTCATTGGAGCGCTATTACGCTGCTGACGTAGGAAGAATACACGTGGGCAATGTAAATGTGTGTGATGAGTGAGAGCAAAACCTACGAGAGTGTCCGTCATTGGATATGCGAAAACAGGTTGATATGAGCGATCCAGCCCGACCGCCACGATTGTGATTTTTTTACAGCGACTCATGTTTTCATTGGGAAGTAAAGCTGCTCTGTAAATTTGATTTTACCAGCTTTAACCACAATCATTCCTCAGAAATATTCGCGAGCTTGGTTACAAGAAAGCTTGTCTGGTCGCACGTGCCACCGCCTACCACTTGCCATGGCGTGGTCAGAATATCAGACCAGTTAACACAGTTGATAGATATTCGTGACTGTAGTCAGGAGGCTTTGTTTCGGGAATGGCAGTCGCGTTTTGCCTACGCTTTTGGTGATACAGTTTGATGAATGTTTCGCATGCGAGGCTACTTTAGTTCTTCCGAGGACTCCTGGCTATAAAGGACGACATACGATGCTGACATGACAGAAATGCGCAGAGCCACATTCGAATACACCACGCTTTGAGCATTTGACCTCGTTCAGCCAGCCAGTCCCTAGTAGTACCTTGTACTTGTATGGACACGGTTCCTACGATTGGGCAACGGAGATTTGCCTGCTTCACGCCGCGTTTCAATGAGAAAACTCCACATTGGAAGCTATTAAGGTATCAGAAGCATAGCGATCGCGTCTGGTAAGGCTGGGTCGTAATGCATTGGGCCAGGCCGAGTCGGTCATGGGAACGTGTTTTGCCCACTTACGGAAGCTGAATGGCTTGGCCATCGTTTGTAACAAACGGCTTACAGCATCGCAAAGCATTCCGCTAGGCTGAGCACACACCGGCTTCACGGGAATCATCTCACTGATGATGAAGCTGCCAGATGAAGAATATATTTTTGGGACAGGTTGTCTGACCGATTATGCTCGTCGAACCCACTCGGAATTTCAGGTATAGCATGCTAATGAGGACACAGGAACCATTTAGTATGTGTGCGTTTGGAATGCGATACATCGTCCGCTGTGTTTCTGAGTGCTATTAAGAATGGTTGGATTATTTTTCGTTTAATTCGGTGTTCAGGGCTATCTCAGAATGACGGATATCTTATCGAAGAATGGATGGCCAAGACGCTCTGGCGCGACATGAAATGCATGTAAGGAGGCGACACGCACACCAACTATTCATCGCACTCTTTTCTGTAGCGAAGCGTGACGCTGAAACAAGTGAGATCGACAGGTGATACGGCATGACAGTAGTGGCCGGTGGTGCTTATCGACAAAGGTGCAGGGGACGATCACGCCACCCCTGGCCGGCCGGTCGGCGACGGCGGCCGCGGCTGCCGAGCCGGCCTCCGGACGCTGGCCGGCACTGCTCACCTTAGCCGAGATGAGACTCAGTGTGTCTGCAGAACTGCCGCCACTCACACTGGCCACCTGGTCGCCCTGCCAGGTGAATGCTGCCGATGAGCGGACGTTAGCCGCTGGCCGGCCGCGGGGCGTCGTCAGCACGCCGCGCCAATGTAGGTCCGTTAGCTGGCGAATCTCCTGTCTGCAAGAGGACCACTCGGGGCGTACTGCGCAGCAGCTCCTCCATGGTGCGTCGCTTGACATGGAAAATGCGTGTTTCGCATCAGTCCTCCATGGTGTATTGCTTGGCATGACAAATATGAATGGAAAATGACGTCCAGCTGTGGTGGTTCTCAATCAGTATTGAAAGCAAGGATTTGTACTTGCGCAGCACGCCAAATTTAGCGTCATCGAAACAGTTTGAAGTGTTGTCATGGAGGACTTCTCTATCGCTATGTGATACACTGAACTATGGACCTAGCAGCAGACTATGTGAAGCACGTAATCTGAATACACCTGCAACTTCAGGGTTCACATTTAGCGTGCTGCCGATGTCCGGACAGAGCCCGGGTAGAGAAGGACCTCTGGTCTGGAAACATCCGACGCAGCCAGGGCAAACAATGAGCAGCCCACCCAGCGCGAGAGCCCAGATCTCGACAGGCTGCACTAGCAACCTCTTCACCACATCGTTCTTACCCGCAGTGGCCTGTAACTAATCTCAACCCTCGCATTGCGAAAGCTTTTCGGAGACGTTACTTACGGGAATGGGAGCGAGGCGAGGAGAACGAGACAACCCTCATCCTCTTCGGCACTGAGAGTCGTAGAGAAAAAGTCGGACGGCCTCGGAACTACGCATCAATATGCAACGGAAACTCAATATATCAAACTTCCCTTCTATATCAGGCAAATCAGGCACATCCAGCTCGGTCTAATGTAAGCTTGATGCTGCTTCGGAAAAGAAATGTCGCTACTGAGATTCGAACCCATGACAGACTGGTGATGACTGACAGACCAATGGACTTTCTTCCTCCCAGGTACCGTCTGAACTTTACTAGTATCGATACTGAAAATTTCAATGCCAATCAAATTACTTAGTGCGTACAATAATGTGCGTTCTGATGGAAATGTCGACATAGCTAGAACATGGAAATCCGGCAACTTCAACCTCCGAATTACAAAGGAAACAACACCATTATATCAGACCACGCCCAGTCCGGGCACTGCCTGGATTGCATCGACGTTCATATGCTACATGTGTTGTGGAATATAATGACGGGTAGCACATGCATGTCGTTGCAATCTCGGCATTCTTCCGCAGACCGAAACAACACAGCGCAGGCAAATCGACAGATAACCGAATTCTAGTCGCAACGCTATGCAAGTTATATTATATATAAGTGGGATGTACCGGTCCGTGCAATAAACAGCATTTTTCGGCATGGTGGAGAATGGGTGGAACAAACATTTTACGGATATTGCAAGACTTATAATCTCAAAAGCTCATGAGGTTAATATGCAATCGTATGCCATTAGCTAATTCTCTTTGCGTTATTGAACTACATAAAATGCATCAGCTACTTCATCATGGCTGGGTTGCTATGTTTGCTAGCCAACCTAGCTCAATAGTTTCATCAAACAGGAAGGGCAGAATGCATAATGACATGATGGGCCTTTAAATAACAATCCGAAGGTGTTACATGCTTGTGCTCAAAAGGCACGACTTCAGCAAATTTGGTGCACACAGGCATCTGATTTGGATGAATAAACACCTCTAACGTCCTCCCACCACAAATAACTGGTTGTAAGCTACTTGAACCAAAAATCGCGCACTACAATCACCTTGTTAGTGTGAGAATGTCATTGCGATCATGGTCCATCGAAAGTTCAAGTAATCTACATAGTTACAAGGGCACATCAAAGTACACCGAAATACTCAGGAAACACCGGAACAATTCGAGAGAAAAAAGTTTATCGCGATATTGCGAAACATGCTATGAATACACACACACGCACCACAGGGCATGTGTTGCAGGTAACCACAGACTAAATGATCGAAGTACTGAAACATACCAAACAATGTTCGATCAAATGCTTTGACCAATTGTTGCACTTGACATGTGACGCTTTCACGGCTACGGAAGTTCAGGGAGATGGGAGCCGAAAAATCAATCCAGATCAAAAGCAACGGGCAATTGACTACAAGCGCAGAACTATGGATCGCGCCCATAATGAAGACAGGAAGCACAAGCTAGGTGACACACGTGAAATGCATTGTTTCCATGGGGAATGAAATGCCTGTGTTTCCCACATATGAATAGGTGAGCTGGTTTAGTGTTCCGCGATTCAGGCGATTTTATCCCCCTGCACGCTTAACTCTGAAATCCAATAATCTCTCCATTCGGATCTCATCCAATAATCTCTCCATCCAGGAGGTGCTGACGTCCAATCCTGACATAGTTTGCTAGGGGGGGGTGGACGCATTTGACGCCTTCCTATCTAACTTTTAAAAACTACCGCGAGATTAAGAAAACATAATTAGCGGCAATCGAAAGACCTGAACGAATTGAAAGCTTGCGCACCAAAAGTTGTACACCTTTCATCAGTGAGGTTGCAGGCTCCCCTAAGGGCAAGGCATCAATCCTTTTCGTCTAGCTCCAAAGTTCGGCAAAAAAAGGCGGTAAAATGGACCACATGTAGCTACAATTCTAGCTCGGGCAAGTTTTATAACTCGACCGCTAACCATCGCGCACTTTTTGAGCCAAGTGAATCTGAAGATCATGCTAAAATCACGGAAAATGTACGTCCAGGTTGCATAGTCCTCTTCTTGACGCCTGACATGTTTTGCACCACAAAATCTACCAGAAGGAAGATAAGATCGTTGCATTTTCCGGAAAAGCAAATAACGTAAGAAGCAGAAGAAAAAAAAACAGTGAAACTGTCCTTGTATTTTACACCGGTAAAATTGTACGTGGTTCAGAATTAATCAACCTCATTGGTGCAAAGCACCATTTGATATCCACATGGCCACATGCAAATGGCGTAGTATGCAACAGCACATGCAATGGCCAATGGCGTAGCCAGGAACCATGAGCGGGATGGGTATGATTTGTTCTTTGCAGCTTGTCCTCTTCGCACCCAATTCCAGAATTATTTGATCATTTGTACATTACATCAATGCTTACTGTATGGGTTTTGTTCAGAGGGGTCGCCAGGGAATTATTCTGGGGCATGTGTGGGGAATTATTCGTGAACGGTATTTGTGGGAATGCTACTACAGTTACTAACCATGGGGAAAATCAGCTGGCCCCGCTACTGTGTGCGATACGTTATAATCGTTTGTCCTGAATTCACTCACCTCTTTGCTTGATCCACCCTTGGCAAAGTGTCACCCTCGTCGGGCCGTCGCTTGTAGTGGTTTGAATATGTCCTGAATATGTCCTGAATATGTCACGAATATGTCCTGAATATGTCCTGAATATGTCATGAATATGTCCTGAATATGTCCTGAATATGTCACGAATATGTCCTGAATATGTCCTGAATATGTCATGAATATGTCCTGAATATGTCCTGAATACCTCTCGTCACCTCCTGGACCCGTCATTGGGAAAGTCTTCTGCCTCCGCCACTGCTTGTGCGGCATTAGTCCCGTTTGGCTTGAATTCACCCCTTTCTCCGAACTTCCCGATGTCAAGGAAAATGGTACCGCTTTGGAAAAGCCGGTCAATTGTTGCCATTTGTTCCTCCTCTGGATATGCCCCTCACAACATGGCTGAAAATGAGCATTTCCGTAGGTAAGCAAGGTAATACGAGCAGTTGAATTTCAAATTATAATTACCTGAAGAGTACATCAGCGAAACATTCAGATGCATGTGCTGTTCTCGAGTTTTCACAAAAATATATCGGAGTGTCCTCCCATTATTCGCTACTGGAGCAGCCTGTGATATTGCTACATTGCTGAATGTTGGTACGAATTTGAAAGAAGAAAATAGGAAATAATAAAATTAACTCTCCTAACGCAACGTTTTAAGGACCGGCAGGCGAGAACCACCGGGGGATGGGGACATTCGCCCCTCCCTTGCCGGAATAGGGTTAGATCATCTTCTGCCTGTTATCTTCGGCTGATCGACTTTTTTGCTATCTCATGCTCACCATACTGTCAAGGTAAATATTCCAACTCCGTAAGGTATTCTCTGTGCCTCAGGAGCTCTTCTGTGGGTATGAAAACATATAGTAGTAGCTGATAGAGACGGTCACAAAAATATGTTCCAGTATACCTATACTTTAGCTAGGAACATAAGCTGCGCCGCTTCACAGTTAGGCGCTACGTGACAGTCTACCATGTTGACCACGGTCTAGTGCCCCAACCATAGGAATTCGCTTGTACGGTCGTCACCGGTGGCCATTTGCCCTGCAGCCATGAAGTGAGGGAGAGGGGTCTACGCTGTCCGAGGCCTTGAATTCCTCAGTCTGCCAAACAACATCGGCAGTTCAGTGAGAGCAGGCTACCACTGGACTCCTGTCGATAAGCAACAATTGATCGCTATGAATTTCCGACTTCGGCAACACAGAATAAGGTAGAAAGGCTGGAAGTAGCGCAGATGCAAAGGAAATAGCGGAAGAAGAGGGGAGCGCAATATAGTCAAAGCAGCTGACGTGCCCAAAATCCAAAATGCACAGAGGAATGCAGAGGGCAGGTTTATGATGTCAATGAAGCAAATACCTTGTTTCTGAGTTCTATACGGATAAAATGTTTCTCAAAGCGGTTTATGATGTACAATGAAGCAATGTACCTAAGAAATGTACGCAAATGTACGTATGGGATAGATGTACGTAAGCAAAGATGTAATAAAAAAAACAAATATACGTATGGTAGATGTACGTAAGAACAAATGTACGCAGGACAAAGGTACGCAAGCAAATTAACGTATTTAAAAAAATAAATAAAAAAAAAAAAAAACCAAAAAAAAATAAAAAAAAAAAAAAAATAAAGAAAAAAAAAATGTACGTATTGCCAAATGTACGTAATTGCAAATGTACGAAACGTTGTTAGCGCTGTACGTAAGCACACAAGAACATAAAAAAAAAAAAATAAAAAAAAAATAAAAAAAAACAAAAAAGAAAAAAAAAAAAAAAAATGAAAAAAAAAAAAAAAAAAAAAAAAAAAAAAAAAAAAAAAACAATAAGTACAAATGTATCTATGCGTTTACAAGACGTAGCGCAAATGTTACGTTTACGTATATTTGCATACTTAAACGCAAAGTTTAGCGAAAAGTACGCAAGAAGAAATGTTTGCACAAATGCATGTTTGCGCAAATGTACGTAAACGGCAATACATTCTTATAGCAAATGTACATACGTGTAAAGAAATATAAAAAAATAAAAAATGGTACATAAACGCAAATGTACGTGGAGCAAATGATGTAAATGCAAATTTACGTAACCGAAATGAAAAAAAAACAAATGTTGTTTCAAATGTACGGATTTCAAAAGTACTTGTTTAAAATGTACGTGTTTCTAATGTACGTGTTTCCAATGTACGTGTTTCGAATGTACGTGTCTCAAGTACACGTAAAAAAATATACATATACACAAAAAAAAAAAAAAAAAAAATAAAAAAAAAAAAAAAAAAAAAAAAAAAAAAAAAAAAAAAAAAAAAAAAAAAAAAAAAAAAAAAAAAAAAAAAAAAAAAAAAAAAAAAAAAAAAAAAAAAGAAAAAAAAAAAAAAAAAAAAAAAAAAAAAAAAAAAAAAAAAAAAAAAAAAAAATAAAAAAAAAAATAAAAAAAAAAAAAAATATAAAAATATAAAAAAAAAAAAAATAAAAATTTAAAATAAAAAAAGTACATCTGCGCATACGTATACTTGCGCTTACGTACATTCGCGTTCACGTACATTTGTGCATGCTCACTATTGTACATACGTACATTTTTTGCCCTTACGTACCTTTGCGCATACGTATATTTTCGCACACGTACTTTTGCGCTTATGCACATTTGAGCGTACGCAAATTTACCATATGTACATTTGCGCTTACGTACATTTGTCACACATACACCTGCGCTTACATTCAGTTTGCCATACGTACATCTGCGCCTACGTACATTTGCGTACGTACATTTGCGTTCGTACATCTGCCGTACGTACATTTGCTTTACGTGCATTGGTCCGGTTATCGGGTTGAGAGCAAGAGGGTCAGGTGCTCAAATTAGCAATCAACTCTTTGAAAAGAAGTTGAAGCAGTCTCTGTGTGTGGGCAGCCCTACTCCTGGTGCCACGCCTGCGAAGCCAGAGGCAGCGGAAAGGTGAGGTGAATCTGGCAAGATTCGTCGTACTTGTGTTACGGAAGTGAATGCTAGGCTACCTGCATGTTGTTTATGACTGGGAATTTCACTTCGATTCATGCCACCGGTGTACAGTGGGATAACGCAAGGGAAAAACTGGCCAGAAATGTATTCACCGATTATTTTTTGACGCGATATTTGTGGCACCATTGCATCAGCAGATGCTTGAAGCACACTAAATCACAGTCTCTATGAAAATTCGCACAATATTTGACATGGTAGCAAGTCCACGAACATGGAAAACATTTCGTTTGGGAACTAACGATGCAAATGTGCAAAAATGTTGTCGGTGTTCAACGACTGATAAAGGTAAGACGCATTCTAAAAATATTTGCGAGTGAGATATGAAGCGGTGCCTGAGGATATTCTCACTGCGATAAGCAATTAAAAATGGCATAGAACTGTACAAAATATGCTATCTTTGATCAAACAATAAGTCATCACAATAATCGTTGAAGTTTTTAGTACGTCTAAATTCCAAGAAGGTATTAAAAAACGCACCACAGCGCACAACCAAATACAAATACCAATAAAATCAGCGATCCTTTCACTATTTGTACCGTAAGTTTCAGCTGCATCTAACTGCCCCAACACCGATAGTGATCAATTGTATCTCGGCAGGTCGCGGCGCAGTGCGGTGGCTGGCACGGGCGGCACGAGGAAGCCCGAGCCGGACGCCGCAAAGCGCCGGCTGAGAGGGTGCTTTGACCGGGTAACCTGATCCAAAGTTCGCTACGCAAAAAAAAAAAATATTTCCGGCAAAGTGACTGAGTAGAGATAGGTCACGTACTGAACGTTTCTTATGGCAAGGGAGCTGTTCTTGTCTGAAAAGGTCGGGTCAGTGTGGTTGTATTTGGGGTACAGTGAACATGGAGGTGCGTGTCAGCAGAGGAATTAGCGGGCTTGTTAACCAGTGTAAAAGCGTTTCGGCGCGGCAACTATTATGATCATGTGTTTACAGTTTGCAGTTGGTTCAGGAGAAAATCCCTCATGGCTATCTCCAGAGTGAGTCAGTCGTCGATTGTGGACATGAAAAAGGCGACCGACTTGATGGCCAAGAACTTAAAAGGAAAGTGGGCTCAGTGTAAGTGAATCCAGGACAAATTCAGAAGTCAGTGTGCGACTTATCTTTCGGGAGACGAGATATTATCCGTGTCCCTGAAGCGTGGTGTCCACGTCGTGAGTGATGATGAAGCCGAGACCGGCTGTGATGACGAAGCCGTGGAGGGAACGCGAGAACGACCGGCCAGAGTTTACGAGCAGCTCAGCGCCCGTTCTCGGCGTCTGGAAACCTCAAGAGTTGTCCAACAGCACAGTTCTCTGCAGCTCGTGGAGGCTGCCAGGCAAAGTGCTAGTGCTGTGGGCATGAAGGACGCGGCTTTCGTGCTGCGACAGGATCGTGCTTTCATGCTGCGACATCACCGAATCGGCCCAACAAGATTCGCTGGGCTGTAAATGTTGAAGGCTCTCATTAAGACCCGTACACCACAGTGCGAACGCGAATTATCCCCCGATAGATGCTAAAATGGAGCAAAGAAGAGTGTTTTAGTCTATAAATGAACTTCAGCTTGACATACAGTCACTTATATCTCACCATTAAGCAGATGTGTAACTGCAGGCGGAAGTGACGCACTCACTGCTCACTACATTGATACAGGCCGAACATGACGCTGATTTTGGGATCAACAGTGACCTGACCGGTGGCGAAATATAAAAGTGGTAAAGTGCACATGATATCTACGCTATTTATGCTATACGCTCATGGCATGCACATTTCCGAAGAATAAGATGAATCACATACGGATCACAGATGTGTAGCTTTGTATGTTTTTGGAGGACACTTCCACCCCCCCCCGTCAAATGGTGGCTCCTCACCCCTCCCCCAACAATTCAACTTTTAACATAGGACGCTACGTAGTTCCCCACGCGCCCAATTCATTTGGGCCTGCCCATGCCTTCATGCATTGTACCCTCCCAATAATTTTCAGAAACCTACACTTATGACAGGTCAACATAGAAAACCCATGTGAAATATTAACATTGGCAATGTACTCATGAATTACTCAACATGTTTGTGATCGAGCAAGAAGAAAATTTGGCTAAAATTCAGGAACAAAAGATGTCAATAAATTATCATATCATATCTGTCATCAGCATACGGAACTACAGCCGCTGACACCGGCCACATGTCGTATGAACATTCTCCTGTCTATTCCATCCTACCACAGCCAGTTACGGCGTATGCACATTAATTTACACGTGGGTCAGTCTGACGAGGCGCGGCGCCCGACTGGCGGCGGCAACCTCTGCGCAGCCAATTCACCTCGGTGGGGCGACAGATACAGTACACAGCTGCCATCTCGCGGCTCATACACAGCTGCGCCAATAGCCAGCGTACGCATAGGGGAAAGCTGAAGTGGTCGTTATTGTCCCAGCGTGATCTAAGGTCAGGTCACGAGGTCAAAATCTAGGCTGCTTAGAAAGAGCATATATTAGCTTGTTTTTGGAACAGCATGGCTTTACTTTATAATCGATGTTCAAAAGTGTCTGGGATGTTTCCTTAGTTTTATTTTTTTCAAAGATGTTAGGTTAGGTCAGGCTTTTCTTTTAAGTTAAAAAAAATGAAATATATAACATGTTTTATCTTTCCTTTGAACATTATTTTTATGCTATGTTACCCCACCCCAAGCCCTTTTTTGGTGATATTTTGCCTGCCACCTGAGAAGTATGCAGTCGCGGAAGAAATGAGTCGTCCCATAATCTTAACCACATTCATGAACACACAATGGAACTAGAAACTCCAGCAATAAAAAAATTACCTTAATGTGCAAATTTAGCCCCAAAAATAAAGTCTCACCTTATTTTCATTATATATTACCTCATTCAAGGCCATCTTCTTTGCATTATTTTGCTTTCGAACTAAAAAGTAAGCATTTATGATGGAAATCAGGGTATTATTGTGCTTTAGGTGTTCGTGATATGACATGACAGGATTTACACATGTTTTCTTCCATAAAGAAAATAAATGGGTTAGGTTGGGTTAGGTTATGTTAGATTGGTTTTGAACTTTGAAAAATTTGAGAAATATGGTATTTGTTTTTCCTCACAAGCAGGTTATGTTAGGCTAGGTTATGTTAGGTTAGGTTTTTATATTTTGAAATTTTAGGATTAAAAACAAATTTCACATTGTATTCTTCGATTGTTTCCCTCGAAAGGAATGCTAAGCTAGGTTAGCTTATGTTAGGTTACATTTCTATTTGATTTTTTGTAACCTAACTTTTTATGCTGTTACCTAGCTTCTTTTAAGTGATTTTGCCCATGAACTGAAAAGTATGCACATTGGAAGAACCAAACCATTTTCCACGATAAGGATTCCTGGCAAAATGGCTGACCTGATATGCTAGACTGAGAAATACTATGGATAAAAATACTGCACCAAACAGGTTTACACACCTGGGTAATTGAACCCCTACCCCACTCCAAATAGAACAACAAGCACCAAAAATTGCACAAGATGTCATAGTATTTTTGCTTGCACATGAACAAAACACCCACAAGATTGTCATATCTTGCAGACATGATGTTGGTTAGTAGAAATACATTCAGTCCTACCTGCACCTCCTGGAGCAATGCACAATGACTGCTACCAGTATTCTTCTCAAAAGGCAGTGTTTTGCAGTCGGATAGGTAGGCCGGTATGCTTTGCCTTCATATGTCTTTTCAACAATCTTGGCTCACCATTTAATTTGCAGCCAGGATATCTACAAAGCACCTCTTCTTGTTATTATTGCAGTTTATGGTAACCATGAGAGTAGTTTTATTCACATTTTAACTCCATGAGGCGTACAAAGAGGTTATGTTTGGATAAGTTAGGTTATGCTACTGGTTTGCTGCAAGCTAGAAAAATGTTTTTGTTTTAATTGGACAAATTATTTGAGTATTTCCTCAAAAACAGTTCAGGTTAGGTTAGGTTAGGTTAGGTTTCTTATTTGTACAATTTTTAGGAAAAATTGTTTGGAAGTTTTCAACTTTTAACAAACTAAGTTGTTTTTTTGCATGGAAGGTTAAGTTAGGTTAGGTTAGGTTGGGTTAAGTTACATCGTTTTTTCTTCATTTTTAACCTTACTTATAATGCTATGTAACCCGACTCCAAGCCCCTTTTTGGGTGCTACTTTCCTCCCAACTGAAAAGTATGCATTTGCAGAGGAAATAAGTGGTCACATCATGCTTACCACACTCATAAACATTGCATTAGAAAAAGAGGTTTCAAGAAACCAGTAGTTATCTTAAACTGCAAATTTGCCCTTCTCTCATGATGACAGCGGCATATCAGCACCCACACCTTTGACATGCACTGCATTAAGGTTTCTTGCAAGTGTCACTTCAGTTAGGTATGACCAGGGTTGGATTTATGTCTTGGAATTCTGTAATTGGAGAGGAAAATTATGTGGCATTACAGGTTGGTACCTATGTAGAGCACTATGAGGACTTTTCTTTGAATCTGAATCCTGGATTTTGAAAGGAAAACTGCGTGGCATTCCAAGTTGGAGAATGATTTGATTTGTTTCTGTCATCAAAAACTGCTGTACCGTTTACGGCCATGATCCGTGTTTCCATGTTCCCATGATCATGACCAGACAGCAAGGAGCTGTTGGTCCAGCAAGGACCAAACAGCAACTCATTGTCAAACTCAATACATCTTTTGGAAAAAGGAGTGGATAATTTCCCAGAGATATTAATATTCTGGGCGGCCAACATCCAAGACAAGGGCATGTTTCTAATACTTGTTCTGACTCTCAGAGACGAAACACCACTTACGCAAACATACACAAAGTCAACCTTCAGCCCCCCCAAAATATTTTTTGGGTGGAAAAAAAAACAAAAAACCCATTTTAAAAAAAAAACGCGCCAAAAAAAAAAACTTGTCTAAACCCTACAATCTCAAGGGCAGGGCAGCAAATAAGAAAGAGAAAATAACCAAAAAAAAAAAAAAAAAAAACAATATTCCTCCCCCCTCGGGGTGTTTTCTTCCCCCCCCCCCCTGTCCCCACGATCCTAGCTACTAAATTGTTTCGATACGTTTCTGATACATGTACTAAAACAAGATGAGTACGTATATGTCTGGATGTGTAGGAAAAACATATTGACTTCGCATGTTAAGAAGCAAAACGGCCTGATGAAAAATAATATCCATACGCAATGATAATACGGTACCGTAGGTTGTCACCATAACTGGATGTATTTTTTCTTCAAATATCTGTCGCTTACGCTCGTTGCCGAGTGGGTGAATTTTTTGTCACCTCTGCCAGATTCCTCACATGGCTATGCTCCTGAATGCACCGCATCTATCTTCACACCTGCCATTTCTATTAATGTTGTGGGGTAGCCAGTCCCTCCTCTCTAGCCTCCACTGCATATTACCCTTATGACGGATGAAATCTGCTGTGTTGGTGTAGATTCATTTCGTACGGACATATTTACACACACACACACACACACACACACACACACACACACACACACTCACCCACACACACTCATACACACACACACCACACACACACATACTATTATTATATATATATATATATATATATATATATATATATATATATATATATATATATATATATATATATATATATGTCTGTATATGTGCCTTCAACAATTTTATCTTAGCTCACGAGTACCAGAATCATCTACATTTTTAGGCTTTCGAGCAGTAATCCTATATAGCAAATTTTCCGAACGCAATTTATTTAGTCTTCCTTATCAAGGGATCAGTTTGTAGCTCTCTACACCTTGCACCTGGAAATGTAAACATAATTGCACTGGAGTTGGTAGACAAAAAGAACATCCTACAAGTCACGATAAAATTTAAGTGGTACGAAGGTATTTATACATCGGATGAATTGATCACATTTCATGTGACATATGCGACGCTTAACATGTCAAACATGTGGAAGTAGCAAGATAAAATGGTGAAATAAGTCAGAATGTAGCCGAAGGTTGTGCAATTATATGCTACACTTTTCGAATCGTCAGTTACAGCATATTCATTTTGCCCACAAAGTATTATATTTTTAGCGAAGGTCACTACACAGTGTGAGATAGCGCTCTGAAATTTCGAGTATCTGATGACGTATCGGTGGTGCGTATTTTGATGTAAGGAAGAATGCCTAAATTTAGATGTAAGACATTCGTGTCATGTCAAGTCAATTAGATATAATGTCATTGGTATGGGCATGCTAAACAAATTCGCGTATAAACGGTGATGATCTGGCGCACACTCCATTATTGAGGAACTAAACCTCTGTACAAACGAATGTTTGATTACTCAAACCTAGCTAAGAGGGGAGTCATTTACCTTTCTGCTTGGCATCAAGTCACTGACGTTTCTAAAACCGCACAGGGTCATTGACCTATGTTGCAAGTTTAGGCTCTATGCACCTGCTTTTTTTTAGAAAGTAGCCCCAAGGAAATACTAGTGTGCTTATTCACGCTCGCGAGAACCCGTCACAGAGTCCCGGTCACGTAAGGTCACTTACCCTCGCTGGAATTAGCAGCTTGCACCTTTGCATAGCACGGGAAGGAGTTGGTGCGACCACCCTGACAATTTCAAACAGAGCAGGCTGGAGAAATAACACAATAACCAGTGTGCAGCTTGCTACAAGATCTCGCGACAGACACCAAGCATGGCCTATGGATGTTATAGATCGACTTTAGGGGCGATGTCAAGACTCGGATGTTGTCAAAAGACAAGGAATTTTGGGAGTTCTCGCACATTTTAAAGAAATGTGCTGGGTATGCGTGCGAAGTACTCACCTAAGAATCACATTGTATTTTGGCAGTCTGAAAACGTGTTGCAAGCAGCGTTCCGAACTAACGGAAAGGTGCCATATCAGATCAAAGCCCATATTCAATTTTCGAAACCCTTACCCAAAATTCCATGGGTCACTTTTTAGGGGAAAATGGACATATGTTCAAATTATATAACCAAAATCACATCGGAGTGTCCCAACTTCGAGACCGGTTATCCGGAATCATCTTAGGCCATTCAATTGAATGCGCATGATCGGTCCAGTGGGTAAGGCGCACTCAGAAAAGGACATGTTCCGAGATGGAACCAAGACAGCCATCAGCATGATCTTGAAGCTCATGCTGACGACGACGCCTCCCGATGAGCCAAGAGGAAACAAGTATATATATATATATATATATATATATATATATATATATATATATATATATATGTATATCTTTACACATACAATCAAATGCAATGAAAAAGAGAGGTCATGCTTGAGTCGCAGAAGCAGCTGGCGAAAAGTACAAAAAGGAAAAATACGATTAATTCCGCCAAGGTGTCGCAGCGCTGCTCAAGATGCCAGAAGTCCACCTGCAACAAGCACGCTCACCGACGTACTGCCATCACAGGTGGCCAGTGCGCAAGGCCCGCAGCGTGCGATTTGTAATATATAACTGCTGGGCTCGATTCGAGTCGAAATTAGGAGACTAGTGGAAACAAAACATGGTAAGCTACCCAAAGTCTGTTTTCACCATTCGCTTGTGAAATTAACTTCTTGACCTCGCATACTTACTTTTGAGCAAAACATTGGATTTGAGGGTTCGAGACGTTGCCTCGCGAATTGGATCGAGTAACACTGGGGCGGCAAAGTAATTTTTGAATCCTTACTACAAGGAAGCTACAGCTTGTTAGCTTATAAATATTTGGCATTTGATATATTCTGAAATGTGAATTACTTTTACAACAACCCAACCTTGGTCAACCTTGGAGGTTGATCTTCAAGGTCAACGATCATAGCTGAAATATGTTCTTGGAGGATATTTGAGGAGATAGTGTGATATAAATTCGAGCTCAGCGTCCAGGTTTACCGCCAAGACACTGAAATCGTCGCTTGGCCACACACATTTTGTGAAGGTCATCCGAGGTCATCAAAGGCTAATGACCTTGGTTGACCTCGATTCTTCAATGAGCTCGTTTGGCTACTTGCAGCAGGAAGTTGAGTTCGGAGTCCTCTTTTATCCTTAAGCCATTTGAACTGCCGTCTAGTCACACTCACTTCGCGAACCGTTAAAATATATATGATCAAGGCTAAGATTGACCTGACCTGGAGGTTTAGCTAATGGGCCAATCATGATGTGCAGGACACCAACCGGTAGGCCATGTCCAAACATATACAAGCACGTCAAATGTTGTGGCTTCCTGTCATTTGTTTTGATGTGGTAGTGTTTTTCATCCGAAGACATTATATTTTCTTGAAATCTTTATAGCTGACCAGACCTGGAATATCAACGCTTGATGTCACGGGCTAGATTGGTCACATTAGATACAAGCGGTCTCCAACCATGCTCTAAATTATCATTGATGTCTCCCGCTCAATTAGAGATGGAATGACGATGGGATGGCAGCTGCCAATCCCTTCTGTCCTCGGTAAAGGTAGATGACGAAATGCTATTGATAGGCTAGGGTTACGAAGAAGTACCTGGTAGAAGCGAATGCAGGGCACCATTCAAACCATGTCGCAAACTGATGGTGTGAAACAGCTAAATATAATGAGATTTTCAATACGAATTCACGAATATTTTGTACGATGAAAGGATATCCTAGCATACATTCACAATACCATCGGTGAATGGCTGTATTCATGCTAGAAAGAACGGTTTCCGGCCTCCTGTGGCTACTTTCCTCGTCGACGGACATGCATTGACTGCCTCTATAAGTGACGGTGTCCGGCAGTGGCCTTTGGCTTACACAGACAAGGAAAATTTCATTGTTCTTGCTATGAAGTTTAAGCGCATCACCATAGATGGCAGCGATGGTGAGCTGGTTCAAGTGGCTCTCTTCCTCGCATGATTATTTTATGTTTTCATTACTGTAATTTTGCGGCTGTGGACTGAAAACAAAATCGCAAAAATGGTGCTCAACATCGGTAAGATGGGCGCATGTACATTCACGTGACATGCATTTGTTGGTCAAACTTCTCAAATAATTCGATTATTGTTGACGAGAGCAAACATGATCACCGAGTTCAGCCTCAGCCCGCCAAGACGACATAAAGGATATTCAGTTTTCGCAGCAACAAACAACATCTGATGTTAATTGAATAAAATGATCGCTCTTGATATTGCAAGGGTTGTTGTGGGAGTAATCATTGAGAACATTCAATACCACCATGCCATGTATTTTGGACAAAACAGTCGCAGCAAAGAAGGTAAAAATGCAGCTTCGACAAAACGCACTAGGTTTCCATCAGAAATGACGCCACCACCAGGTGAACTGTCCCAATCTGAACACTCGCCTTAAAAAAATCCGCAGCATATGAATCATCAGCGGTGCCAAGCGGCTACTGTGCGACTTTCTTTTCGATGGTGGCTAGGAAAATGCCTAGCAACATGTCATTCAACTTCTGTGGCGAGAATTAACGTCTTGATTTAGGCAGATGGACACTGAGATTATGACCATTTCTTTGCCGTTTTGCACCAGTGCGCTTAAATGTGTCGTGAGAGTATGTGGATAGTTTCTGAATTATAAATGTTGTCACGAACTTGATGCGTACCACTGCTAGGCTGAGCTGGCATGGCTAGGCTAGGCTAGGCTGGGCTGGAACCTCTGGGCTGGCATTGAAAGGGAGCGATGCAATTGAACCCCCACGCTCCTGACGGTGAGCTGGGATATCATGGTGGTAATCCTCCCGGAACTGGCAGTACCGAGAGGGGATCGTAGCGGTGCCTGTGCAGCAGCGAAGTGGACTGACATCCATCATCTGACGGCGGCCTCGTGGCCAACGGCACCTCGCCCGTCCATCATGTCCCGGCGGCGACTGTCGGCGACCGGCATATTTCTGCGTTTCCTATTCCGTTGGATTTCCAATCACCAATGGGAACGAGGACAGTTTTGTTGGGGGCGGTGGCTGGTATAAAAGGAAGCTAGGACTGACCGTGGAGAGGTTGCTTGTTCTCAGAGCCTCTGCGTCGCGACCCCGGTGAGACACGTCTGGGTGGCGGACGCCATTTTTTCTGTCGACGCCTCCGGCTGCAGGTTCGGCTGGCCGGGCGGCGGCTGGTCGCCTCAACAGACATAGCAGAACACCTCTGATCGTCGTACAGGCACCACAGTCCCTTCCTGCTGACTCATCGCTCTCCGTTTTGCAGCCATGAAGAGCATACTGTACGTAGCGGTGGCGGTCAGCCTCCTTGGATATGCCCTCTCCTCTGAGCCGGAAGGTAAGTGCCGCCGAGCTCCACCAACTGAATCCAAATGCTGCTGGGGATGACGACTTTTACTGGCTGTTCTTCTCACCGGTCACTGCGGTTTGCAAGGGCTTCCAATTTGAGGTTGTCTTACAATGTTAAGCTATAAGGAGACCTGTCTACATTTTGTTGATGTGAACTCGGAAAACCATTACCTGGTGTTGACGATCTCCATTCATGGCCATCCAAGCTGGCCCAAAATATCTCCAAAGTGAGTGCAATTATTGCCTTAGTTTCTAAGATTAACATAATTAACTAAGATTAACATAATCTGAGTGGCATTCTAACTGTTGACCAAACATCCAGTAACTCATTTCATATTACGTCCGCTTGTCCGGTGTTTTCCAGCGGAATTTAAAGCTTCTGTATGTCATATTTTATAACATAACTTGTCATATGTGTATATGGCAGGTGAAAATGCAGTACCATGCAGTACCATAACGGAACGAAGCATAATGTAAGCTAGGATGTTTATTCCCTTAAATACTGTTTAAGTTTGCTTAGGCATATCAGGATACCCAATGTGCATTCTAATCTTGAAAAAATTGGCTGCTGTGGGCAGGAATTCCGTACGTTGTTGATGGGCATCAGACACCGGAAACCTGCTGCAGTAGTGGCTGCGTTGTAGCTTTACGTGAAAGGATATCTTTAGTCTCAGGATGCTTTCCGAGCCGATGATGTATGTCCACTCTGCTTTGCATTGCGTTGTATTTAGTAGCATTACTATCCGTATTACAAGGAACTCGCTTTCTGCAGAGTGCCCGATCCTGAGCGTTCATATAATTTGTGTGTCTTTCATTCCGATAATGATTTGGCCAGCTTGCTTCACACACTACACATCTTACAGACTCACCGAAGGAGAGGCTGATCGCCCTGTACAAAACGGCCACATATGTCACCGTGAGCACCAGCACAGTGAGCCGGTACTACTCCTGCATCACCAGTAAGCTACAACACCATACTCACAACATATCCCACACCCACACCAGCTGTCCATCTCCCCAAGTGCCAGGACCAGCCCGTCACCTGCATCCTGACTGTTGTGCTCCGTTCGCGTGAGAAAAGCGAGCGCGATTTCAGCTGACAGCGCAACTTTCAGTGTCCGTGGAGCGTCAAAGCCTGGCCAGAACCTTCTGGGGTGTGTGGCGCACAGCGACAGTGGCCTCTGTCTCCATCACCACGTCCACGGCTTTCTTCACGTGCAGTACTGGTAAGTGCCCATGTGCTGGAAGGCACATGCGAAGCGGACAGAAGTGGTGAACAAGCGCACAACGCCGCCCGCAAACACGTGGCCTGGACATACGCCTGCCAAGCATGTGACCTGGACATACGCCTGCCAAACACGTGGCCTGAACATACGCCTGCCAAACACGTGGCCTGGACATACGCCTGCCAAACACGTGGCCTGGACATACGCCTGCCAAACACGTGGCCTGGACATACGCCTGCCAAACACGTGGCCTGGACACGCGCCTGCCAAACACGTGGCCTGGACATACGCCTGCCAAACACGTGGCCTGGACATGCGCCTGCCAAACATGCGCTTGCTTAGCACATGCCTAGCCGACATAAGCCTGCTGGACCCCGCTGAACATGCACCGCCTGAATGTGGGCCTGCCGAGCAAGCGTCTGCTGGACAAAAGCTTACGGGGCACACGCTTGCTAAAACGTGGTCCTGCTGAGCGATCGTTATTAAGCGAATTCCTACTGAGACTATGTGAGCGGAGCACATTTTTATCAGGCTGACTCGAATGTTTGCTGAGCGTACGCCTGTTGAATATATTTACCATGCACTTGCTGAACTGATGCATGTCGAAGAAACGCTTGCTGATCACACGACTGCTGTGTATTGACATATTGGATACATGCTATCGGTTGCCATTATGCTCAACAGTTCTCTGATGTCTGATGGAAGTAGTGAACTTGCGAATAAGGCTACTTGGATTAACATAATAGATGGAAAAGCGTTTTTCTTCCCAGCATAGCAACTTCTGAAGCAGCAACGGACTGCCTAGGGTGGCATCTTGTGACCTTCGGTGGGATATTTGGTCAAGTAATGAAGATGTAATGTGCTGCCCACACTTTGAGTTCACGATAGCTCGGACGCTGCCCGCGTATCGACTGAATCGTCGAGCCACACGAATTTGGAAGTTACAGGCTCGGACAAGGCAGTTGGAATGGGAGAGAGACTCCATGACTAGCCAGTTCAGTGTCGGGGCCTCTTCAGGCGGCCGGATCTCCATGGCACTCGCCTGACCGGCATTGGGATGGCCTGGTGTGCGGGGAATGTGCATGGCCGTTGATATAGACTTTGCCACTCAGGAGCCGCGGCTGGTACTATGTGTGTTCGAAGGCGTCGTCGGTCCATCACCGGTCCATCATTGGCCGTCAGGTCAGTAGGCTGGTCGGGTCAGGTCAGCAGATCGCAGAGGGAGACGCCGGTGGTTGCGTGTAGACCAGTCGGCGGTCGCGGTCGCGATAACATGCAATGTTATAGCCCTGATTTGCTTCGCGTCGGGATGCTTTGATTGGAGTGACTTCAAGTAAGATTTTTCTTCAAGATTGCACACACTTGTCAAACATGAGATCAAATGCACAAGCATCGCAAGACGCAAAGTTCCACCGGATGTTGACCGCAGTTGAATGTTTGCCAGTACTTTGTCAATACATCCTTATCCTGCTTCCCTGTCCTTTCAGAGGCCTGGCGACGCAGTTCGTGTTCTATTCCCTGTGCAATGACATGTGATGTGGTCATGCAATGTGTAGGAATTGCGTACGCTGCTCAATATCCTGCTTGGCGCATGGCGAGCTGCAGTAAAATTCCATGTGCAGAACAAGCGTTCTGGAAGCTTGTGCTTATTGCAATAACTAATTTCACTGTTTTTATTGATAAATGAACTACTTGCTTTTCTCTTTTAGCAACGAGCATGCTGTTGCCATAGACGATCTTTGAAAAATGATGCTGCCATAGCTTGCGCAACGATAAGTTGTCGTCTTCTAGACATCTTTAAAAGTGCATATTTCCCGCTTGTGGTTTATGCTATTGAGGGCACATTTTGCTGATATAAACGTAATTGGAAGAAGTTCTGCGTCTGCATGCAATCTTCTCAAGCAAAGCTCTAACCTAGAGAGTGCAGTCCGTCTGCTACAGTTGTTGCTGTTCGCTTCGCTCACGGCATTCCTCGCTTGTAGCATCGTCGACCACCGCGTGCACGGGCCGCCGGCGCAGGAAGAGAAAAGCTGACATCATGCAGAAGATTGCTCCTGAGTAAGTGGAATGCCATCAGCTACTCGCTAGGCACAGCCTGTCATCCTGGTAACGTCCTACCCGATCTGCCCATCCGGCCATTCCCTGCAGTGCGACGGCACGCGTCGCCGCTGTCCTGAAGCGCGACGGCAGCTCGTCGCACTGTCCCGCTAACTCTGCCCTCACTGACAGGGAGGTGGAAGAGCCGGGCACGCCTGAAATTCAGACGTCTGTGCAGACACCGGACAACGGCGTCGATGCGACAGGCCTGCAGCGCGATCCACGCTTCATCCTCACCATCACCACATCCACGACATCCGTTGTCACCATTACCAGCACCACCATCAATAATGCCATCATCATCAGCGTTAGCGTCTTGTGTACCGGAGCAACCGGGGAATCGGACCTACCCGCTTGCGGCTAGTGCCAACTCGTGCCCCCCACTCAATGGACTCCAGTCCACGCCCCACTGCGGTATCCTTGGGGACGCAATGGCCCACCACTACTGCTGCATGCTTCATACTTAACCACACCCGAACGAACAACATGCCGTACGCTAACATCCATACCACACATACAACAGTTGTCTGGTTTTTGCATGGACTCTTGCCAAGCACGACACACCAACAACACGCTCGCCCCTATACACATTGATGCCTGTGCATGCGCAGGACGGCTGAGAGGCAGGCGGAACAGCTGCAGGGCTCGATGATCGAGCAGCCGACGGCTGTGTCGGCCGACACCACTGATGCCAGGCTTGGCTTCACCGTCTGGACGACTTCGACCAGCTGGCTGACGCTGTACACGACCAGTCTCAACTCGGCCACCACGGTCGTCATCACCTATCTCTGCACTGATTCCGGCACTTCTACCGTGCCCGCCTGCGGCTAGACGGATCGGCTGGGCGAGAGCGCAGCCGGCCGCAGCAGCGTCCGCGGCTGCTCCGTGGCGACCGACGCCTGTCGCCTGTCGCCTGACGCCTGTCGAGGGCGCGGCGCCGACGGCGGCCTGCCAGGCGGTGGAGTCGCGGCCAGTAGCCGGCGAACGGATGCAGGTCGGCGATACCCCTGGTCTGCCTGGCTGCTCCACTGCATACCTGTGTTGGCGGGTCGAAGGCTTCTGATCGCATCGGGACAGTTACCACACCACAGGCACTGCCGCTTCATCACCGACACGACCAACACCCCGGTCACCAGTTGTTGAGTTTTCTTGTTAGCTCGTTATGCGAATATATACGTTGAAACTGTAATAAATATGAACGCACTCTCCTATGGCTTTTCTTGATCGTCATCATCTCGAGATAGTGACGATTGACTGATGATCAGGTGGTTGAAGCATTTTGGAACACTGATAATTACTATAAAAGGTATTTGATATAATCTGGTGTGGCAATAAGGGGAGGGGAGGGGAAATGAGCCCAGCAACATGGCATTGCATGGAAAGAAATCAGTTCAAAATGGCCTCCGAATTCTGATATTGTTTTCGATATTCCAGTTCATAATTGAGCAAGGTTCATCCGTGGAGAATTACCATTCTCCACAAATGGTCACTTTCTTGGTCCGGTTGAACAATTGTTTAGTAAGTGTACGCATCCACGAGCCCATGCAAACTTTCTGCACAAAATGCATGCTTCTGGGAAAATTTGCAAGGCACAATGAATTAATTTCTTTGTTACTGGTCTTCTACGTTGAAGCAGATCTGCACATATCATTGCCATCCATTATCCGACTCGATGGCCATCGAACTACTCCAATGATACAAAGCGATGCTACGTTTCTTCGGGGATTGTCACTTGACGAAAGCGATTCTTTGGAAGCTATGACATGTTCCTAACATCCAATAGCTGAATGGGGGATAAAAATGCGCAGCAAAAATCCACCCAAATCAAAAACGCTGCTCCGTTTCTTCACTCTTAGGCAAACTCTAAGCATTCAGTTCATTAGGCATGGTTTGAGTGAATGTGACCGTTTGTAATGTTTCTTTTCGTGGCATTTCACGACAGAGGGACCTAATATTTTCAAACTTTGCACCTTTATAATTTGCAGTTGAGCCGAAATTTGTTCCTGGGGTAATATAGAGTTTAACGTGCCGTTAACGCACCGACACGGTCGCCCCGGTAGCTCGTCCTCGGCCTTATTGAGCCAGTTGCGAATTGACCCTCCCAACCGGGGGCAAATGCGAGCGCGTGAAGCGACTCGAACCTGTCTTGCCAGGATAGGGGAGATCAACGCAGGCCAGTGCTCTAACCAAAATCCAACTCATACCATCGGGCATAATTTTTAGGTCAATAACACGAGACATCGATCACACAAAAACACAAAAGAACACAAAAGACATCGATAAGGAAGAGAATGTATGACACATTATAGCCTTGAGAAGAAGGACTCAGGAAAATATTCCAGATATACAAAGTCTACATTTCCTACGCTTGACCTCGTAACTCCGCGACCTTGTGACCTCGTGACCACCGGTGACCCCTAGCCCATGAAGTTTGATAAATTTGACAGCAGAGATAGACGCATGATTTAGCTGCACCAAGAAAATACGCTTTCCTCATTAATATCTGATTTCGCCGCCTGTTCTTCACTCGTTGTAATTTTGCGCTTTTCAGATTAACACGCGCACTGGAGGTGTGGGGGTGGGGGGGGGGGGGGCGAAACCCCTCCGATTCGTAGTACATAACTCTAGATTTTAGCGGTCGATATACGCTATGTTTTGCGTACCTGCTTAGAAATGTCCGGCACGTCTTTGAAAGCACGAAAACGGAAATCGGACGAAGTTTTTTTTAGTTAGGGGCCGTTAAAGTCAAAACACTTCGTAGCGCCAGACTACAAAAATCGGCACTGGTGCGCTTCCAGTATAGTGACGAAAGGGAAGTGTTCTTGGCAACACTAGCGACTTATTTGATGTATATTGGTATGCTATATAGTTTCAAGGTCATTTTAGGTCACCGAGGTCAAGTCAGGTCGAGTTCATGACAGGTTAATGGAACCAAACTTGATCAAATGGAATGTTGTCATAAATGCAAATGACTGTCATGCGAATGATGTCGCTTTGCATGTTACTCCCTACACATCCTGAAAACTACTGTTTGTCATTGTGTACCTAAGCGTTTCCATACTTTATTCATGTACTTAACTCCTTTCTTCGCGAAGCCGATTGCGCCGAGCTGCCCGACGGAGCAGTGGGGCGGGCGGCCCGGTTCCGGTAACTGGAACAGGTAACTGACCTGATAAAGTGCTGCTATGTAGATAACCTGAGGTCAAATGCCGGGTCTAGCATCTGCATTGCATCATCAGTAATGTCCAAAACATCATTGATGCCCATTTATTGGAGCATTTAAACACAATCACAGCGATCCATAACAATGACAAGCCAAGCCACGCAGAACAAGATAATTTTGACATATGTGACCTAATTTGACCCTGAAGATATTGACCGAAGGTCATGAAATTTGTACACAATAGAGTTCACAATAGAGTTTGAACTAACTCGCGGTGGCCGGCGTTATAGGCGGCGTGGACAATTACCTCCTTGTTCTCACGGTAAAGATCCATTGACGCTCTTCGACAATAGTAGGCTAATGCCGGCACCCAGGTAAAATTAAAATTATCGTCACCCCTCCCCACCCGAAATACAAATTATCTTCCCGAGGAGTAAAGTAAAACTAACATCATTTACACATCCTGGAGATGTCCACCTCCCAGCGTCCGCAATCAAGACCTTAACGTCACATACACTACAACTTAAAACTCCCTTAACGTGAATGTGCACTTGCCTTAGCTTTGCTTGCAAAGCACTATCGTTTCAAAGGCAGTGCAAGTGACCTTTATGGTCCGGCACGCCTCTAATAATCATTCCCCAGCCTGTTTTTGAGACCCCCATGCGGTTGCATGGCCCGGTGTGCTTTGAGGGCTTCCGATGTGTATACCTACAGCTGCTCGCATGCTTAAAGGCACAGCCGCTTTTTAAGAGAATCGGTACGCTTTAGAGGGCCTGAATCATTTTTGGAGGGCCTGACGCCTCCCGTTGTGCTCTTAGGATCCCGCTGTTTATTTGGGGCTCCTGACTCGCACCTATGTAACCCAAGCACGATTTTCGGGACTCAGCATGATTACTCGGGGCCCCGGTAGAACTTTTCGGGCCCAGGCTCGTGGCTACGGGTGGGGGAGAGCCCGACGCCTGTTGTTCTGGGCTAAATGCAATTTTTGATGATTATTTTCTCTGAATTTTTGAAGATATTAGTCCCGGCCTGATTTTTTTCGGGCGACTGCGCCATATTTTGGTGTCCTACCGTTATTTTCCGAGCTCCAGTGTGTTTTCGGGGCCGTACACAATTTTTGAAGGCATCTTGCGATATGTTTGGGGCTCCGGAGCCATGTTCCTGGCTTGACATTTATTTTGGGATCTCTCCGTATTTTGGAAGGCTCGGGCTTTATTTTGTCGCGTCCCAATTCGCTTTTGGGGCCATGCTGTGCTTATATGGGGCCAATGAGGCCAATTCCTATGGGCACGGACGGAAATTTTGGATGCTCCGACTCGAATTTTGTGACTACTGACAATCATTTTCGGTCTCGAGCGCAATATTTATATGTGTGTGTGTGTGGAGGGGGGGGGCCTCGCTGCGAGTTCGCGGGGCGCGTTTTACTTAGCTGGACCCCAGCCCGATTTTGGCGGGCCCCTGTGCAAGTCTTCGGGCCCGGTGCGAGTTTTTTTTTGCTGGTGCCCGCTGTATTTATTTGGAGAACCCTCCATGAATTATGGGGTCCCGACGCGAATTTATGGGACACGAGCGCGATTTATGGATGCCCACCCCTTTAGGAGGGGGGACATTTACACCTTTGGTACGCCGCTGCGGCTGCTCAACGATTTTTTTTGAGCCCATGGCACCCTTTAGAGTAGAAGGACCCTTCGGAGAGGTTTCTTTGAGGACCTGCTCTGAATTTTCCGATGATTCCGGTCGTTTCGACGGGGTCCCTTTGTGTTCTTTTTTTTTGGGGGGTTGTCGAGTTGCACTTTTGGAAGCCCCTGCCCGATATATTTTGGCAACGCTACGATTCTTCGGGCGCCCGGTTATTTTTTTTTGGTGCCCAACGAGTTCCTTTTCCGAGGCCGGACGCTTGCTTGCGGTAATTAACGCAATGGTTGTGACCACCGCAGAGTGATATTCCGGGTAGGATTTTTTGTGGCGGGAGAAGCCAGCTGCGACTCTTGAAGCTCCGGCCGACCATTTGGGCCCCAAGTGAGATTTTCAAGGGCAGTGACGCGACTTCTTTTAGATCTAGTACGATTTTTTTGGGGACCCGTCGTGATTTGTTGGGATCCCTAATGCGAGTTTTGGCGGCCTCGATAAGTTTTCGGGGTCCCAAAACGTTTTGAAGACGTTTGGCGCAATTGTGGAAGCCCCAATGTGATTTTCCATGTACGGACTATTTTTTTTACGTTGCCCTGGCTTCATTTCTTTTGTGGCCCCGATGAGACTTTTAGGGCCCCGATGCGACCTGCGGAGCCACTACCGTGACTATCAGGGGCCCGGGCGTGACTTTTGGTGCTTCCAAGTTTGACGTGTTTTTCCAAGTTTGACGACGGCCCAACCTCTTGGGCCGTCGTCGTGATTTCCAAGAACCCCGGCACGACGTTTTTGGTATCCCAGCGTGATTTTCCAGGGGCCCATGTGCGAAATGCTTAGGTCCCACGGGCGATTTTCAAGGGCCCCGGTCCAACCTGGTGGGCACTAGCGTTATTCTCTGGGGCCCGGCCCGTCTTTTTTAGGCCCCAGCATCATCATCAGGTGACCGGCGAGACTTCTTCGACACTCAGTCTGATTTCCAGTGGTCCCGGCCCGACCGTTTGAGGCCCAAACGTGATTTTCCTGGGACCCGGTACGACTTTTGAGTGGCCCAGCGGTATTTTGATGGGCACCGGGTCCACTTTTAGGAGCCACCAGCGTTATTTTTATGGGCACTGGTTCAATTTTTGGCGGGCACCAACGGGATATTTTGTGGACCCAAATCGATCTTTGGTGCCCCCAATGTGATTTCTAGGGGCCTTGGTACAGATTTGAGGGCCCCACTTCATGGTCCCTATGCGACTTTTTGGGTCCCAATGTGATTTTTAGGGGACCCAGTGCGATTTATTGGCCCCAGCTGAATTGTATGGGGCTGTGGAAATTTTTCCGAACCCCGGCGCGATTCTTGGGGCCCCACAGCCTTTCGGGGGTGGGGGGAACCACCCTTTTCGGGGGTCCGAACCCCCCTTTGTCCCTCTCCCTTCGGTACGTTACTGAGTGGGTTTCATTCCACATGGCTTGTTGTGCAGCATTAAGCCGTGCAAGCAAGTTAAGAAGTTAAGAAAGCCATGCAGCAAGTTAATAAATGAAACTAATTTCAAAGGTCAAAGGTCAAGCCGATTTATTCAGTCATCTCGCATTTTTTAAACTGCCCAAACCTACCCACATCTGCAATCAAGCAATAGCTCGTGGTGAACCAGGAGTAAAATTTTTAACCGGGACATGCCATTGTAAACCTCAATGTCAATGTCAGCTTGTAGCCCTAAAGTCCTCGCGCTTCGTCGCTATGGTATTAATTTCCACAAAATGGGTGTCATTCGACGTGGCTTGCTGTACGATATCAGAAAGTTAAGAAATTGAAATCCGTTTTAAAGAGAGAGAGAGAGAGAGAGAGATAGAGAGAGAGAGAGAGAGAGAGAGAGAGAGAGAGAGAGAGAGAGAGAGAGAGAGAGAGAGAGAGAGAGAGAGAGAGAGAGAGAGAGAGAGAGAGAGAGAGAGAGAGAGAGAGAGAGAGAGAGAGAGAGAGAGAGAGAGAGAGAGAGAGAGAGAGAGAGAGAGAGAGAGAGAGAGAGAGAGAGAGAGAGAGAGAGAGAGAGAGAGAGAGAGAGAGAGAGAGAGAGAGAGAGAGAGAGAGAGAGAGAGAGAGAGAGAGAGAGAGAGAGAGAGAGAGAGAGAGAGAGAGAGAGAGAGAGAGAGAGAGAGAGAGAGAGAGAGAGAGAGAGAGAGAGAGAGAGAGAGAGAGAGAGAGAGAGAGAGAGAGAGAGAGAGAGAGAGAGAGAGAGAGAGAGAGAGAGAGAGAGAGAGAGCATTTGGCGAGCGGAGCGCGCCAAACATTTATAGTTTGCGTGGTGACATTCTCAAAATTTCTCAAAATTTCTTGTTGATCCAATGTATTCTTAGTTGTAAGGAGATGCCTTGGCTGCGCCTGTGTTGGTGATAACAGACACTCATATCTTATTTGACTAGTAAGTCCCCCGATAAATCCTTCATAACCTGCTCGGACGACGTCTCATTGCTGGCTTTTAAATTACATTGCCACCTTGCTGTTCCGCATATATGAATATTCAAACTTGTTCTTTGCAAGTCGTCCGCTTTATTCTTAATGCTCCAACAGAAGCCACACGTAGGAGGGGTGTGGGATGATTTTTAGAGGCGTGCCAGACCATAAAGGTCATTTGCGCCGGCTTTAAAGCGAGTGTGTGTTGTAGCAAAACTGAGGCAAGTGTACATTTACGCGAAGGTAGTTTTACGTTATAGTGTATGTGACGTTAAGGTGCTGGAGGCGGGTGCTGGACGGGGAATATCGCCAGAATTTTAATGTTGTTAGTTTTACTTTGCTCTTCCACAAGATAAGTTGTAGTTAGGATGGGGAGGGGTGACGAGAAAGTTGATTTTGCCCGGGTGTCGGATTGTCTACTATTGTCAAAGTATCAGCCTACTATTGTCAAAGAGCACCGAGGGGTCCTTACCGTGCGGACAAAGAGGTAATTATCAGCACCGCCTATCACGCCGGCCGCCGCGTGCGAGTCGTTAGTAATGGGCTAGTAGGAGTATGCTTTCATGCAAGTTCGTCAGTGAGATTAGTGCGGTGTTTTGCAATTCGGCTCATCTACGTCCGTTGTACCTCTGGGTAGCCGTTTACGTTATGAATTGCAAAGCAAATCGGCTCATCTCCGTCCGTCGGCACCTCTGGGCAATCGTCTCAAATAGTGTAAAGTTTTGAAGGAAGTCGGCTCATGTATGTCCGGTGGCACCGCCAGGTAGCCATTTATTTCGAATGGGAAAGCAAATCGGCTCATGTACGTCCGATGCCATTCGAGGATGGCTATTCACGTTATCCATACGAGTGTATGCGTAGGCATGCATTGCTTGTTGGAGTGCGTGTTGAAGGGCGTGTTGGTGATGTGGTGTATACAATGCCCTTGCAAGTTTGGTGGCGTACATATATCCAAATAATAATCGGAGGAGTCCAGGGTGCTTGTCACCCAGTACCGTTGGAAGCGAGCACTTGTCTGGAGGAGCACCGTTTCTATGGAGGGGCACCATTGCGAAAGTAGCCAAAGGGGCGCATCTGGCTGACAAGAAATGGTGGGGGAGGGGAGGGGGATGTGTTGCAATCGGCCCTCCCGGAGGGGCACCTTTCCTTTCAAGAGGGCTTTTCTCTCAGAGGGACGCCTCTGGCTGATAAAAAAAATCCATGGGTTCATTCAAACCTTCTCGGAGGAGAGCCTTTTCCCGGCCTTAGGAACGTCACCTTTTATCTTAGGGGGAGGGGCACATTCCCTATTGCCACCCCCTGTATCCATCCCTGGTTGTTGCTGCATCAATATGTGACCCCGTAAAACAGGAAATAATGGGAATTGTTGGTGTAAGTTCATATGTACACTAACAAAATCCATCTTCCAATATTTTGTTTTCCCGCTACAAGAGGGTAACGCTTAACGTAAATACAGCATTACTCTATGGTGATCGGGAAATCGGGTCTAGCACATACGGCATGACGTTAGCTGTGCATAGGCGGTGATTAGCGGTGAAGCTTTCTAAGCTGGGCAACGTTTCTGCCACAAAATTTTAGATTCAACAAGGGTAAATCTGAAAACCAGATCTTGAATATAAAGTGGCTAAAATCCGTGGATTTTTTTGGTGTTGGGGGCAAGAGGGTGGGCTATCTTTCTACCCCGCTCAAACTTCCCAGGCCGAGGTTTGTCTCCCTCCCCCAATTTCAAAACCGTTGATATACCCATGCTTGAGGGAACCACATTCATATATGTAGTCTGGAACAAAAGTTTGTGGAAATGACAAATCTTATCTCCCCCTGGCTGAACTAGTGTCATCGGCTGTGGGAGGTAGTTTGAGGGTTGAGGCCCGTACTCTATAGAAGGTACTCTAGATGCTCTCGGCAAGACTCAATTACGACGCTGGTCACAAAAACGCAGGGCTGAGCTCTTGGGGTGTTGCCGTCGAGAGATTCTGGGCGCAGTCACAAAAACACCGGCAAGAAATGCAACAAAGCAGTGCAGGTGGAATGGTTCTGTAGTCGCCTGCCATATCGTCGGAGGCCAGCAGAGGAAGAGCACGTGTGCACCTGAACTGCTGCCGACATCATGATCAGACGGGCGGCGCTGGCAGCCTTCCTGGTCTCGGTTGGCCTGCAGCACTGTGCTACTGAGGTGCCGGAGCACTCAGGTAATGGTGTCGATACATCCGGTAACACGATAATACGTTGACAGCCTTTGCGACGCATTGTAACCGCATTTGACTACCGTTGGCCACATACACCGTTGTATGACCTTCTTCATGCGGGCACGGCCTACTCTGCTAGCACGTGCGAAATCCTATCCAGTGGATGGCAACGGGGTGGAAGGCAATTATTTCTCTAACTACGAAGAAATGCCTACACGGACTTACCTATGTATATGGCCGTAAGCGTATTACAAGCGAAACAGTAGGCCGTCTGGCTTTCTGCATTTGGAACAGGTCATTTGCAAGCAATTTGCAACAGGAACAGGAAAGCGGCCATTAGCAGCCGGTATTTTGAAGTCAGTGCCTCAGCCCATATCCAAGCCAAGTTATTAAATTGTGAAAGCCCAATGGCTTTGTATGCTGGCTAATAACCAGTGTTGAAATGCTCATGATACCTTATTTGATGTTTTGTAATATATTTTATTGTTATAAAACAATGCTCACAAAGCAAAACGCTAGGCGGGTGTGCGCTCGAACAAGGGCGATATCATTTAATTAATTGGTAGTTATTAAAGAGCTCTTTGTCAATTTCTTTGCACCTAGGCAAACTTCATTTCGGAGTTGGATATTTATTTACCACCAACGAAAAATTACATTTGTCAGAACACTTCGCGAGCGCGTAGATTTTCGACCAAGCGCATAGATTTTCGACCCATCCCAGCATACATCATTAGGTTCCTCATTTGTGTAAACGGATGCAAATGGAGCAAATACCCACGGCAATGAGCACAGGGAACATGCATTCATACTCACAATCACCAAACTGTGCCGTGCGAAATTTACTAAATAGAAGGTCCGGTCGATAGCTTAGTCGTGTATTTATTTATTTTCGAATTGCTGCACATTCACATGTGAAAGCAAATGTAATGATTAATGTGCAGGGACACGTTCTAGCGAAGTAAGGGACACCAAATGACAACAGCCGGTATGCAACAGCCAGAGTTGCGCCCCTCTGCTAGTGATACAATTGGTAGGGAAATAGGACAGGGTACGATTAGGCTAGAAATACTTAGGCCGTGCACTTTAGTCTGGGCTGATAGGAAGGAAACCGGATCTTCTACATGATGTATGCACACAGCTCTATCAAAGCCAGCAACAATCGGTCGGAATGGAATTGGTCGTGTTCATTGCTTTCTTTCGGCTGTGGAAGTTCGTTTGTGCTTCATTGGTTTTGTTGAGCTGCAGGTCACTCAGCTAATCCTGGCCATGTCTGCCCAACTCAAAATGCCTTTGATTTTCCTCGAGGTTTGACCGCACCTTTTCGTTTCATTTGTTTCGACGTCACATTCCATATATATATATATATATATATATATATATATATATATATATATATATATACAAATATATATATACATATACATATACATATATTGATATGCATAAATCGATAAACCTACCTAGTTTTTGTGGAATAGGTATTAGTTTCCAAAGACGACACTCCCCTTTTATTTTTAGCGCATGGGCGTGCTATTCTCCAATTAAGAATATATATTACTAAACGGTGCGAGGAAAGGAATTTTGTTGTCGATTTTTTTTTTTTTTAAACCATTGCACGGGACTGAAGGTCCAGTGCAAAGCATTTTCTTTAGAAAAAGACAGCAAAATTCCTTCTCCAGCACAAGCTTCGTAAGATATTTCTCATAGCATCGTTTACTTAACTTAAATGGGTGAAGCTAACCTACCATAACACTGCGTTTGACTCTTAGGTAAAATAAGTATTATGCGTTTACCTTTCCTCGATTATTAGAAAATACCGTTAAAAATTGCGTTGCTCTTGGCGTATATTCGGGTTCCTCGAACCACAAAATTAAAGCAATTCCATCTATCGGGCGAATTATCATTGTAATACTTCATTATTTATGTCATATTATGTCAGTCTCCCCAAGCATACGCTTTCCGATTCCGGAGACGCCTTAAATCGAACTGATCTGCTCTGCTGGTGTTACAATAGGTGGGGAAAGAGGGCAGTGAGAATTCGCCCGATAGCTGGAATTACTTACCTTTTCCGTGGTTCGAGGAAGAGCTGTACCCGAATATACACCAAGAGGAAAGTAACTTTTCACTAAATTTTAGAATCATCGAGGAAAAATCATCGTATAATATTGATGACACGAAATGTTTTTCGGCATAACCGTAAATAATTTATATAACTGCGAAATAATAGTGAAATATACAAATAGCTTGTGGGTGTAAATGAAATATCACGAAATATAAGTAAGTACCTTATCGCCTTATCGGAGGATGCCAAGCGAGAGTGCAGAATTACATTTTTTCACTCATATTCTGCATCATACATTAGGCCATTTAACACGCAATGCTATTTTGAAAGCATGTGCACAAGAGGTCTTGCTGCAACATTAGTACATTTATCTTCAAGCGAAACATAAACCACATCCCACAACAGTTTTTTTTTATCAATGCTACGTTAATAACGTGAACAAAATTTTCACTGCACTATATCTTGCTTCCTGTTCAGCACATCTGCCGGCTCTCGTCGCGAAAACATAAACTTATGCTAAAGTTTGATGGCTCCTAGAGACTATTGAAACATGTATTGCCCCGTCAAAAGCACAATGCATATCCAACATCACAAGGCATATCGTTCCCATATGGCGACTGAGTTAGGGTGGGCTGTGCTAGTTATGCCATAATCTGAGTTATGGTGTACAGCAAAAACTACAATTTAAGTCTTTCTGCCTACTTAGCATGTTTATATAAATCGCCAAGGATTCACATTGTGGCGCTTATTTATGATAAGTTATAACCTTATGCCGGTTTGAAGACCATTACCATTGTTTTAATGCATCGAAGTTCCTCTAAAACATTTTGTATAGCCGCTCATTCCAATGAGCTTCCACGTTGGTAAAACTGTTGATGAAAACACACGAAACACGTTTTGGTCAGCGAAACGAGGCAGTCGTCGGACGATCCGGAGGTGTTCCGTTGCTGTTGATCTGCTGTGCCGCAATGGTCTCGTGAATTTGACCACTGGCCGTCGTCAGGCGGTCAGGCGAGCCCGGAGGCTGACCGAGACCCGAGATCGTTTCTGGCGTACCTCTCCACCTACACCTACAGCAGCATCACCATCACCACCACCGTCAACTTCTACACATGTATATCCGGTAAGGATTTGATCTGTCCTGGTTTCATCTCACCCGACCTCACGCTAACTTCGTGACACTCGCTGCCCATTGATGGTCATCGTTTCCGCTGAAAGGAAATCAGCGGGTTTTTTTTTGGGGGGGAGGTGAGGCGCGGAAGGTTTACTCAAGGCGTGCAGTCTATTCTTCAGGTGAGCTGAAGCACGACCATGAAAATCATTCCGCTCAAAACAACGAGGTAAGTCTTGACTTTGAAATCCCAGAAAATCAACCTATTCTCCAACAACATTAGCGGTGGAAAGGCAATTATATGAGCTATTGCACGTAGTATTCCAAGACAGAGCACGCATTATCAATTTTCGTATTGATAAAAAAAAACACTAAAAAAACATTTGGGACTTACTGTATACCTTATTTAACATCAAGGCACTTTCACCTCTGGCCACGGAAAATAAAGCAAGAAGTGTGACAATCTTATCCCTCGGTCACATGTCATGGCGATATGATTATGCCCTTATTATGGTGATCGATCCGTTGCTCTGATGGCCTTCCTTGCCTCATTTGTCCGATGATAACTTCTTGCACCGCACCTGCACCACTGGGAAATATCATGGAGCCATCCCTGACGAGAGCTACAATATTTACATGGGCTTTTCACTTATGGAGGAAAGCTACGTAAAACTGCACACTGCTTCCATATGCAGAGCGCAGTAAAGGGCAAAAGGTACGCCGCTGAAAATCAGTACGGACATGATGGATTTATATTTCGCCTTTACTCTGAATATTACCATTCCGATTTGTTTTGCACTCCGTATGTTGAACCGTCGGTTTCGAGCAGATGCTTTTCCCAGCTCTGGCTTCAACAATAAAATATCTGGTCCATTTCTCTTCAGCATATTTGCTTCCGTTTGAAGCGAATGTACTTAGCGTTGAAAGGAGGAGGAGGAGGAAAAAGCGTTGGCATATAAGTCACCATCTCAAACGTACCACAGTGAAATCAACAGATGTTGATCAACAGATCAACAGATGATGACCAACAGAGGGTGCAGGGCGGACCAAAACTATTATTTTCCCAATGGCTACTTTTCTGCGACCAGCAATTGTTCGGAGGTAGTATCGGGATGATGGAGGGCAATATTGTGATGTTTATTGAAAGAGCTATGTAAATGAGCTTGTCTGTTAAATTGGATTCATATAAGAAAAGGAAGCATGGATGTAAGTTTTCAATGTTTTCTCTTGACGCGAAGAGGACTAATAGGATTGCCGAATTTTGGCTACCTTAATTGAGTGCCAAATTCATGTTGAAAATTGTTGAAGCCAATTTGCATAACAAATGTCTCCAGAATATGTTAATAACCCGTATCACTAAGCAAATATGCTGCCACCAGCCATATGATACAATGTTCTTCGCATGAAAATTTCCCCTTAAACAATGTTGCGCCGAATTCTTCAAGACCCATTGCTGTCGAGTGAATGCCATGTACTCTGACTTGCAATTTAGTACATTTGCATACATCAGCTGGTAGAGATGCTTGGCTTTGAATAGTGAGTTGCGGATCTTGTCACGACTGCTGATGACGGCGGCTAACAGTCTGGCCGTTCCCAGGCACCGCGACTACCGCCTGCACAGGAAAGAGACGACGACGGAGAGATGTCCCTGACCCGTCCCGACAGCTGGAAGTCGACGCCAGGTCAACGCCTTACTGATGCTTCTGCGGTTTGGGCCTTGCACGTAGAATCCAGTCACTGGGTATTTGCACACACACACACACGAGTCACTCGGGGGTAGGAGACTTTTTGTCCCCCTTGTATCGTCGCAACCAATGAACCGATTGCGTGGATTCCAGCTGCATTCGATAGCACCTAACTTTGATCGGGAGGATTTTTTTGTTTTTGTTTACCCGGAGGTCACTGGTAAGGTCATAGGTCATGGCAAGTACAAATATTTCACTGTTTTCGAGAGTCAATATTCCGAACCCAAACCAGGCCACTGGTGTGATATGACATCTCAGCTGTTGTTGAATACATCCAATGTACACCTAAAATTATCCATGTAAACCCTTTCTGGCCTCGGATCAAATAAAGTCACCTCAGTTGAAAAGGTAAATTTGCGGTTTTTACTCAGCACACAATGCAATTCATTTTCTTGGACATATTTTTGCAGGGATCCTAAAAACTGCCAAATGTATTCGGAAACGCTACGTAATTTTGCAAATCGTTATAATTTGGCATGATGCCTATGAGGTCACAGGTCATGTGAAGTGGATATATTTGACTGACTTCAAGAGTGCACATTTGTACTGTAAACAAGGGCATTACAGTAATATAATACTTAAGTGTTGGTCGATGCATGCATAAGATGCAAATAACTATACAATCTGAACTTGTTGTCCTCGGGTCAAGTGAGGAAACCTGGGAAAGTTATGTAAAATTTACGTTTTGGTTCAGTGCGTTACATGTCTATGGACTATACTTCTGCTAGAAGCTAAAAAAATGGACCTACACTTTCGTATATACCACAGAATACTTTCTCCCGTCTTCTGTCGTATCCAGTCTGTCCTACTTGAGGTCACGCGATAGACACTGATCTCTCCAGAATAATTACAGCTGAATAGACCTGTCATTGTTAGATTGACAGGCTTTGACAGGCTCCCGTCTTCTGTCGTATCCAGTCTGTCCTACTTGAGGTCACGCGGTAGACACTGATCTCTCCAGAATAATTACAGCTGAATAGACCTGTCATTGTTAGATTGCTTGAGATGACAGCAGGCAACCGTTTCAGGCGGGAAAAGCAGCACTTGCGATCGAGTTTGTGGTGCCATTATAACATGACCTGGCATTGTACCTCAAAACAGACATTTGTATGGTAGACTTATGTTGACCGCACTGGCAAGGATGTCTTTGGTAACCGACATGTCGATTCTGTAACCACTTAAATATATTTCCTAGTTCTAAGCAGTCATTATATTTGAATGAAATGACTAATGTCAAAACGACGCAGAATGACCTAGTTGAGGTCACACGGTAGTAAAATAACATCTGTTACACCAACTGTACCTGTATTGATCTGTCGACATACAATGGCCCGATTGTATCCCATAACAATCAACCGCTTGAGACTTTAAAAACGAAGCCTGTGAACGAATTTATGATGTCATTAGAACATGATCTAAACTGACCTTGAGATCAATTATTTTTATACAACATACCCTAGGTGTTTATTGGAAGGCACCGAATGTGTGAAGTTGCTACCTCAATCGGTTTAAATGTTATGGCAGATAAACCAAATGGGGGGAAGCCCCCATCCCCCCGTTGTTCGCGGGTTAGCTCAATGACCACTGATCGTTGATGTTGACCAAATTCCTCGCACGTTACGCTGATAAATATTCACTTTGATTCAGATGGCAAGCACCGGAATGCATTACATGCTCGAGTCCTCGAAATTAGATGGATTATTGTGCTGGAGCAGGTTATCTCCACCAAGAGCATTTACACCAATCGGCTCCACCGTTTGATATATTTGCACTCCTGTCGCTATTGTATCTCTAGCGTTGTACTGATGATGTGAAAGAAATACCAGAGGAGCACTTGCCAATACACGAATCTTATTACATCCAGCTTACGTCGTTCAGATAAATTAACTAGCACCCATGTCAGATCGAAAGTGAAATAATTGTGAAAATCGGGCATCGGCAGCTTGAGCATGGGCATCCGTTAAGTTGTTTCGAAATCGAGTTGCTCAGTGATTACTAGGATGTAGCATGCTTTCGCATAAGACTGTTGACAGTTTCTCTGATTTCGCTACGTGTTCATTCAACTAGTTGTACTCATGAATACTCTGAGGAGGGATCCAGCCCGACAATTGCATTAGCCTATGCGCCATTAACGTTCCTATCACAGAACACCGAATAGCACCAACTTCTTGCCTGTAGTGTTCATGGAAGGCCAAAAGATTCACAACTGTTGATCTCTTATTTAGACTGAACGATTTGAAATCTAGTATGCGATTGAAACTTAATAGGAGCCTAATATAGAACTGAAAAAGTTTCACAAAGATCATTTGGTGAAATTTTAAATGTTTAAAATTACGATCAAGATCCTGCAGAAACTTTAACGTACCCCTCCCCCAGGCAAGAGGTCAACATCACTTTTTCTCTATTCAGCTTCAGGCTGTGAGAAGTTCGGAGACTTGTCCCTCCCCTTTCTGCTCGACCTGTTCCGATGTTCATGTTCAGACAGGCTAACACCATCAGTAGAGTAGAGCCTCAATACAGATGCTGCTGTGCCAGTTTGGTCAGGAAATAATGTTTTCGCTCCCTGATTCTCTGAATTGTTTTACAGTATTTGTGTTTATATTGACAATCTATTCATAACACAAATTGGAACGATATTCGAAGCGCCAATGCACACCCCTATATTGTGCAGATATTACAAATGATCACCATGTCACCTGATGGTACTGGCTTTTCGTAGCCAATGCCACGTAAGGTCACAAAGTCATAGAGTTTTCAGACTGACTGACTAACCTAAATTGATGACACGTATGTGATGCTCTAAATAGAAGAGAATCATTGAGAGTGATATTATCCAACCTTTTAACGATTTTATACATTTCAATCATATCACACCTTGAGTGAGAGAATTGTGCAAAATCGTCTCGTTTCTGAAAGTTCTGGCCCACCAATTCAGCAACGCTGATTCTGAAGTGTGCTAGGTAAAAATTATGGCTTAGTGAATGTGATGGGGATGCATTTTTATATCACTGAATCTTCAGACTATACCAAAGTTCATCATCATGCAATATGGCTGCGAAGCCAGGTTTTATATCCAGACTATGGTCAGAAGCTGTCGACACACGAAGCTGCGACCGGCTGGCGACCGCAGTTCTTTCGCCCATCCTTCTCGGTGTGGGTCAGGCTCAGCGCTGAGCCAGATCTGTCGGACGACCGGCGCATTAGCGCGCTCTGGCTCTCCGGCCCGGCTGGTCTGGGCGGGTGGCGACAGCTGGCTAATTCACACCGAGGTGAACCGTCGATGCTGGAGCTGGAGTTGGAGTGGGGCGGCTGATGCGGGCTCCGTTCGCAGACCGTCCATGCAGCTGGACCTGTTTCCGTCACGGCTGCAGCTGGAGGAGGACGACCAGCGAGAGTCGGTGCGTGAGGCACGGGCGCCGCTGCTGCAGGTCACCAGCACGGTCACGGCCACCGTCACACTCACCACCACGTCGGTGAACTCGGCCACCACCGTGTCGGTGTCGCTGCTATGCACCGGCCCCACCAACCTGCTGCCCACCTGCGGCTGAGCTGGCTGGCCGCCCGTCCACGTCCCGGCCGGACAGGCTGGTGGCAGACCGCCGGCCCAGTCTGTGCTGAATAGCACGCTGTTTTGTTCGGTGCCAGTGCCTACCTGTGCGTTGTTATTTCGGTGCGCTGATTATATTGCACCTGAACGTGTACGAGTTTGGGTGCACACACTGGCACCGTGCAATGGGTGCAGCCAAGCACCTCGAACATGATACGTCTCGATTACACCGATGATGGGGTGCGGTGAATGGCGTGATTTTCGCCACGTCCAAAGAATTCGCCACGTCCAAATAATTAATGCCGCCAAGGAAGTGATAGTGATACGACGCGTTTTAGATCCTTTGACGCTCTGTTTCTTTATTACTTTCAACACACTAACTCACATGAATTTCGGTTGGGAAATAGACATACGCAACCGGAACTTTTATCGTTAGCGTTTTCAACGTTGCTCGAATACGGCACTTGTCACTGACCCTTGATGCAAAGCAGGCAGGCCTGATCGCTTTCGTGGGAGGGGGTAGCAGCTACATCAGAGCCAAGCCCCGCCCACGGTTCTCGGAAGGCTGAATGCCCGCCGGCAATGCCAGTGAACCGAGCCGGGTCAATGGTAATTGGGTACTCAGGGATGACCGTCTGCACGTTAGTGGGCGGAGCTTGCAGACTGCCGGCGGGTAGCCTTAGGAAAGGGGCCGGGGTCGCTAACATGACCAGTCAATGACAAGCACCTGTATTTTTTTTTGCTCTACAGTGAAACGCTATAAAAAACAAAGTTTTGGCTTAGTTTGAAATGGTTATTGTCCAAACATCATTCCAGTGCAACATATTTGTTCAACATTACTTCAGGATAAAACAGGGTGTCGAACAGCTTGACCGGCATTGCAGGTAGGAATGCGGAGACTCTAAATGAATGCGAAAATTTACACCTGTCAGGTGCTATGTCAATGCTGACAAGTAGAAGTGGCAACGATGCAGATAGTACATACCACAGCGGTAGAGTAGATATCCAGCACCGATGAGAGGGAGAGGGGGAGAAGGAGCACTATCCAGTGTTGCCAAACGTTTCGGTCATGCAGCAGCAGGGAGGAGATCCAGCATCAGAGGAGATGCAACAGCGACAGAGGTGAGAAACGTGTCCAGGCTGTCACCTACAGAATATCGAACACCACCAGGCTGTCACATGCTGATAGCTCACAGTAAGACCCGTACGCATGTATGTGAGCGCGAAATATCGACCATGCCGCTGAAATGGAACAAAGAAGAACGCTTTAGTCTATATATGATCTTCAATTTGTTCAATTATATACGATCTTCAATTATTAATTAATATGTCACATTACAGCACACCCTATAAGCTAATCTTGCTTCTATTGTGCGTATCCATAAATATAATGGTATTAGTGTGGTTTCATGTGCTCACAATATGTTGTACACAAATTTTACTTAGCAAAGCAAAACCACAGGTTAGGCTAGCTTTTATTGTGAAAATATGTTCATTTTATGTCAGACGAAAATAAGATTTTTTTTCTTTAAAAAAAACGTAAGGCCAGGTTATGTTTCTTAACATTTGTATTATTGAACACACAAATTGTGCCTATATTGAAGAAACAATTGAAAAGGAGGTATGGTAATTTAGGCTAGGTTATTTTAGGTATTAACAAATAGTAGTACATTATTCTGCTTTCCAACTAAAAAAAAGCACTTCTGAGGGGAACCAGTGGTCACATCATCTTAATCATGCTGATAAACATGGTATTAAAACATGCTGTTCTCCAAACCCAATGACTCATTGAAAATGAAATTCACCAATACAAATTGAATTCCCTTGTACTGTAAGGAATTCAATATAGCACCAATATCAAGGACAGAGAGTCATAGGTCATATTTTGCATTGGTTTCAAGTAATTTATAACACTTTTGGTCAATGTAACAAGTCCTGCTTATGACAAAACATGGGCCCTAACACAAATAAATAAAACCCATGGAAGCGACCAGATGAAATTATTGAAATAAAGGCTCATATTGGAAGAACCAAAAAAAATTTTCATGATAAGGATTCCAGAAGTCTGCAGTATGGCAAAATGGCTGAAATAATATGTTAAACTGAGAAATGAGAAAAGTGTCAAACTGAGAAACTGAGAAAAGTGTCACTTCAGTTAGGTATGACCAGGGTTGGGTTTATGCCTTGAGTTCTGGAATTGGAGAGGAAAATTATGTGGCGTTACAGGTTGGTATAGAGCAGAGGACTTTGATGACTTTTCTTTTAATCTGAATCCTGGATTATGAGAGGAAAACTGTGTGGCATTCCAAGTTTGAGAATGATGCGATTTGTTTCTGTCATCAAAAACTCTTTTTTGTACTTTTCACGGTCATGTTCCGTGTTTCCATGTTCCCATGATCATGACCAAACAGCAAGGAGATCGCAGTCATTGTCAGACTCAATTCATCTTTAGGAAAAAATGGAGTGGAAAACTTCCCAGAGATAAAAATATTCTGGGCGGCCAACATCAAAGACAAGGCCATGTTTCCAATACTTGTCCTGACTCTCAGAGACTAAACACCACTTACGCAAACATACACCAGTTCAGCTTCAACAGCGCCTTGGCACTTATTAGATAGATACGTACACACTGAAACCAGCTTTGAAAACAAACTGCGCCGGTAAACGGAACTGTTGCGTCGGATTCAATCTCTGGACGGTGACAGTACACTGTCCCGCCCAGTCTGCCGCTTGAGATTGCCGAAAGTGACGCCTGGTAACGGTTGCGGGCATCGACAATTGCAACCAAAGTATTTGCGATGGGTAAAATCCTAAAGAACTGTTAGCATCACAAAGAGTGGGGCTATCCGCGTATACAACTTTCTCCGCGAAATGTGATTCGACAGTGGTGTGGAGACAGTGGAAAGCGGAGCCTTTTTCACGGACCGAAGCACGTGCAGGTCAGCGATGACGCCCGCACACACTGCAGCCACTGATAGTCAATTGAAAATTAGCTGGTACATGGGGCAAGGGTGAAAGTGAGGAGAGCCGTTTCACCAGAATCAACGTGAAAACGCTAAAAAATCCTTTCCCCCCACCCCCCCCCTCTGGGGGGGGGGACCAAAAAAAAAACCCCCCCTTTTTAATTTATTTTAAAAGTTGTTGTTTTGTTTTTTTTTTGTGTTTTGGGGAAAATTGGTGATTTTCCGAACGAAAAATCTCAATTTTACATGCTATTTTTATGGGCGGCCGGTGATTCACCGGACACCCGTTCCCTCAGGACCCCCGTGACGCGCACGCGCAGCACATTGACACGACCGCAACGAAATTGTGCCCAACGGATAGCCAACATTTGGGACTTTCACGTGATGTCAGCCATATCTCGTTACCTGTGATGTGAGCCGTGCCACGCGCCACAAACTGTGCCGGAAAACGGAACTGTTGTGTCGGGTTCAATCTCTGGACGGGGACGGGACAGTTCGTAGGTGACAGGGCTTACCACGGCAATGTTAAAACCTATAGACTTTACCTCGAGTGGTAGCATTTTTTTCAGCCCCCCCCCCCCTGTACCCTCGATCATAGCTACTAAATTGCTTCGGTACGCTTCTGATACATGTACTGAAACAAGATGAGTACGTATATGTCTGCATGGTTAGGAAGAACAAATTGACTGGGTATACTAAGAAGCAAAACGGCCTGATTATAAATACAGTCCATACTCAATGATAATACGGTACCGTAGGTTGTCACCATAACTTGAGATATTTTTCAAATATACGTCACCCACGCTCGTGGCCGAGTAGCAGGATTTATTCACCTCTGAACAGCGACCTCGTCGAGATCCAGCAGCGGTGGAAAGAAATCGTATAACGAGAGGATGGAGAGCACCTAGAGGACGAGGAAGAGAGAGAGAGGAGGGAGAGAGCGAGAGAGAGAGAGAGAGAGAGAGAGAGAGAGAGAGAGAGAGAGAGAGAGAGAGAGAGAGAGAGAGAGAGAGAGAGAGAGAGAGAGAGAGAGAGAGAGAGAGAGAGAGAGAGAGAGAGAGAGAGAGAGAGAGAGAGAGAGAGAGAGAGAGAGAGAGAGAGAGAGAGAGAGAGAGAGAGAGAGAGAGAGAGAGAGAGAGAGAGAGAGAGAGAGAGAGAGAGAGAGAGAGAAAGAGAGAGAGAGAGAGAGAGAGACGGGGAGGGGAGGGAGGAGTCACTATCAAGTGGCGCCGAGCGTATGGGTCGTGTAGGAACCGGGAGGAGTTCCAGCAACGTTATAAGGATATTTTAAAACGACAGAGTGGAGAGCATCCCGGGGACGAAATAGAGAGAGGGTGGGAGAGAGATAGAGGGAGAGAGAGAGAGGGAGGGGAGAGAGAGAGAAAGAGAGAAAGAGAGAAAGAGAGAAAGAGAGAAAGAGAGAAAGAGAGAAAGAGAGAAAGAGAGAAAGAGAGAAAGAGAGAAAGAGAGAAAGAGAGAAAGAGAGAAAGAGAGAAAGAGAGAAAGAGAGAAAGAGAGAAAGAGAGGAAGAGAGAAAGAGAGAAAGAGAGAAAGAGAGAAAGAGAGAAAGAGAGAAAGCGAGAAAGAGAGAAAGAGAGAAAGAGAGGAAGAGAGAAAGAGAGAAAGAGAGAAAGAGAGAAAGAGAGTAAGAGAGAAAGAGAGAAAGAGAGAAAGAAAGAAAGAGAAAGATGGAGACAGAGGTTGGAGAGACGATTCGCACCGACGTCACCCGCGCCTCGCTAAGAGAAGAACTGCTCCTATCCATACTTTTAACTTTACATCTCAATACACCTCAATACTCAATGTCAAGCCCTGTGCTATTCGCTATTCGCTATGCTCTTTGTTGTTGCGCTGCTTAGCTGTCAATCTATCGATTGAACGGCACGTCGAACAAAATGTCGCATACGGACTACCTATGAAATCTATTGCACATGTTTGACAGCAGCCATACATGATTCAGTTACAAAATCAGTGTCAGCAATTGTTGGCCATCAGGTAAGGTTAACGTTATACTATGGACTTGCATGACAATCCCTAACGTCCTTCTAAAGTTTTGACTTTCGTTCCTTGTAAACCAAAAGTGCCATAGGCACGATGTATGTTCCCAGTTACGTCAGCAGGTAGTATGATGCATATTTGCCCAACAGGTACATTGGTTATGCAAATAGGTTATGCAAGCAGGATATATAGTTCCACCGAATAAGCAGGCATGGTCGTAGTACTTATACCTTCGCCGGACCGGCCGGAAAATCCAATTTCGACGAGCCAAGGGGCTCTTGAAAGCCCCCTCCAATTGTTTAGATTTATGTAAGCTGGGATGAAATACAGAACACCAATAGAACGTGCTGGTCCTGAGAGACCAAAGCATACCTTATAGTTGAATTTTGATCGATAATGAGGTTACAATAGGTCGTATTATCATAAGATATGGATCTCGAATTAAATCCATGGAAATAGTTAGAAATGGTACAGCTGGTGTTTTTCGGATTTGTGTTTCAAGAATCAACATACATAAATGTGTTTATGCTGACCATAGTAAGAAAGGGGTCAAGGCTTGGTAGGCTATGCTGTCAAAAACGCGAAATAATATCTAACCTCAGGTCAGTAACTGTGAGCTTATTTAAACTTCGAGACAACAGGTTGTTCGTCCTGATGAAAGAACAGCGGACAGCATGACCCGAGTTTTGTGCCTATACGTTACAACTACTCCGAATGGCGGCACTTTCAATATTTCGGGACATTACTGACTTTGACCCACCCCAGGTCAATGCTCTTTCATGACCTGGGCTACGAGTTTGCAAGTGATATGTGAAGCAGACACATCAGAAGCTATTGCAATTTTCGTGTCTATGCGCCGACTAGTTCTGCCACTATCCCGGAAAATCCCGTGAGGTGGCCTCTCGAGAGCCCCCCTCCCCCCCCCCCACCGACTCCATGATGTTTAACCGTATTACAGGAGTTCGATCGGCAGCGATAAGTGCAGTGGTAGGGTGACACATATTGCCCTCGTCCCCCCTTACTTGCGCGAGATCACGCACACTGTGAATTTTTCCCCAGAAAACTGCAATTCATTACTTGTTGACCTGATGCATATTTCCATAAAATAAGATGCTGGAAAGCTTTATGCACGGCATCCACTGTGGTCAAACATTACTAGGGCGGCGACTAAGAGAAGCTGAATAGAACTGGCCTCATCGAAGCCATACGAAATCCATTCACTCTCACTTACGAACCCACCGTTGCTTGGTGGGTGCTTTCAATCAGCGGAAGTTGCTCGGGCAACTTGACCCAAGTAGTAACAGTTCGAGTTACCTCTCGGAAAGAAGATAATAAAAATAATAGTGTAATCAAGACGGAACTCACAGACCAGGCCATTGTATTAACAGCACCTACCGAATCAGCTGCTTCACCTGCATGAATGCCTCTGGGTATGCGCCGGATGGGACCCACCAGCTAGCCACAAAAACCAGCGGCAAAAAGCCTGGGCGCCGTCCGGCTCAGCACGGCGGTCAGAGCTCTCAGTCAGTCGTACTTGGCGAGGCCCTGGAAAGCACACAGCCGCCACACATCGTCAGAGGTGCGCTGAGACAACTCGACACCAGCTATTCAAAACGAGTCCTGCCCAAGCGTGCTGTGCCTCAAGACTACGCGAACAGCAACCCGTGTTGTGCCGATAGCCGTAAACAGTGACACTTTATGCTTACCTGAGCTGATTGTAAATGATGTGTAGTCCCGAGACGCTTCACGTTTGACGACTTGTTTTTCTCAATTCCAGATGAGCTGTGCAAGAGCATCGTTAACGTTCGCGGCGTTTTTCCTCTTGGTCAATCAGGGTAAGTGACTGTGGCATGATAAGATGCAAATCACTCATGGCATTATCAAACATGGCAATATCAAACTTGTTGAACTCCACTGCGTCCCACAGCGTTGCGAGCATGCCATTACGAGGTATATACCTGGAGCTGATATGATCAGCACGTCCTATGATGACACTGCTGCACACACCTATGGACTAACCGGCACGGGCTTAAAGCATACATACCACGATCATGCGACGCTTAGCATCACCTGAGAATCGTTGTCACAAAACACATTACACTCGAAAATCGTGCATTGGATTCGTGTAATTGTTTCGTGGTCGAAGAAGTTGTCATGCGAATTTACACACTTTAGGTAAATTATTATTTCAAACGCTACACTTCCGAAATTTATGCCTCTGAAATCCTGAAAACAAGTTCATCAAAAGGTAACTATTGATGTGGCAAAATAAGTAGAAGGATATTTTTGTTTCCGATTTCCTACGTCACAAATGGGGGACCAACATTTTTAGAGCGTCCTACATGGACTATATGTCCTATATGGACATGTCCCATATGAACATATCCTATATGGACATGTCCTATATGGACGCTGTTCTGCTTGCAGAGCTGAAGCGAACCTAGCCAGGGAAAAAAATTGAGCCGAATATTCGCGATAAAGGTAGGCGTTCCATTATATGGAATAAGCTTCGCGATTGTTGATATTGCCTAACTAGGGATGCATTCTTACACACCAGCAGGGCGTGCGTTAGAGCGGATGATATGTGGTCCTACATGTCCTATATGTCCTATATGGACATGCCCTATATGGACATGCCCTATATGGACGCTACTCTGCTTGCAGAGCTGAAGCGAACCTAGCCAGCGATAAAAAATTGAGCCGAATATTTGCGACAAAGGTTGGCGTTCCATTAGATAGAATAGACTCCACGATTGTTAATATTGTCTAACCAGGGATGCGTTTTTACACACCAGCAGGGCGTGCGTCATACATGAATAATACAGTAACTATTTTTAAGCCTGTGCAATTCTATAGGGAGACTCGCTTAGGTGAGCCGTTACGCCATGGCGGGGCAGCGTCTCTCGAACTAATTTATTTATTGGCAAACACACAATTAAGCCCATTTCCAGCCATAGCGGAACATACATGATCATCCTTCATCAGCTTTTTTGAGGGCGTGGGATTGATGCATGAAAGCCGATGCAATCAGTTATAAAGTCGTATGCTCTCGAAAAACAGCATTCATTTACTGTATGGTTCCAAACAAGCAGGCAACTATCATTGCGATGAAAACTGTGAGGGAGCGGATGTGACGACCAAGACTGCCGATTCAATTGTCAGCAACAGCGGAGCGTTTTGAAATGTCGTTGCCACATGTGCCACAGTGTAGTTCTGAAGCTCATTGTGCGCAATTTGTGTAATGCCTGGACGACTGATTATTACATGAATACAACCATTCTGACTTGAGCCAGATAAAGTCGTATCACAGTCCATCAAGTTGGATAATCTAGGTAGGTTTTTCATCAACCTGATAGCCTTAGCTTGTGACCTTGTCGACATTCCTCAGAATTCCGTTGAACTCATGTATTTTGATACGTGTGTCGATAGCTCTGTTTGTTCCGAGGGTATTAAAGAAAACGGAAGCTCTGCCGTCACTCCACGAAGATGAGCATTAGAGTTTGGCACATACACATATATTGATCACTACATGACATCAGCTATGCTCGCAATATTCACGTCCTTGCCAATGCCAGGTGAAACTCCGCCAAAGTTCCGTGCAATCCACCGGCCATGGGCAGTAACCCAGCCACTGCTGATAGAGATAAAAAGCATAGCGCGACACAGAAGCTCACGATGCTGTGCCGTTCAGAGTTGACCAGTGTGTGGCTTCAGTGCATGTTGTCAGGCATGCAGTTGGACAGCGCAGAGCTGCAGAGCAAGCATCAATCCACTCTGCAGACCTATAATGGAATGCATAGATGCATGTCAATATGTTCAGTAATTATGTGCACCGGCGGTGTCAATGTCAGAATGTGTCGATATCTGTGTATATTAGTTTCAATATGTACAGCGTCTGCCATGGATACCGGCAGTGTCGGGGCCAGGGTCAGTGTGCATAACGTGTGGGAGTGCCGGTGGTGTCGGTGCCAGTGTCAGTATGCGCAGTGTCTGCGGATTCTGGCAGTGTCGGTGTCAGTGTCAGCATGTACAGCATCTGCAGATACCGACATTGCCGGTGTCAGTGTCAGTGTGCACAGCGTGCGAGAGTACCGGCGGTGTCGGTGCCAGTGTGCAGTGTCTGCAGGTACCGACAGTGTCGGTGTCAGTGTCAATATGTACAGAGTCTGCGGATACCGACAGTGTCGGTGTTAGTGTCAGTATGTGCAGTGTCTGCAGGTACCGACAGTGTCGGTGTCAGTGTCAATATGTACAGAGTCTGCGGATACCGACAGTGTCGGTGGTCGTGTCAGTATGTACAGCGTCTGCGGATACCGACAGTGTTGGTGTCAGTGTCAGCGTGCACAGCGTGTGGGAGTACCGACGGTGTCGGTGCTAGTGTCAATATGTACAGTGTCTGCGGATACGGACAGTGTCGATGTCAGTGTCAATATGTGCAGCGTCTGCAGGTGCCGACAGTGTCGGTGTCAGTGTCAGTATGTACAGCATCTGCGAATACCGACAGTGTCGGTGTCAGTGTCAGTATGTACAGCGTCCGCGGGTGCCGACAGTGCTCGGGGATGGACTTCCGGATGAAGGGAACGTGGCAGCAGCACCGGCCGCAGAAGGCCGCCTGTTTGCCGGCGTCTACTCCACCGTGACCAGGACCGTCATCATCACCAGCACCACGGCCACCGACTTCTATACCTGCGTCGGCAGTGCGTCTTACCGGCTCCAAAAGGGCTGCATGCCATCTCATAGCCCATCTTTAGCTTTTAGCCATCATAGCCAGGCGCCGACTTGTGGGCGATTCAGCTAAAGCCTGCGGCAGCCACATTCCAGTCGCAACTCAGCACTGACCCAGCCATAGCCCAACGAAGCCTCCGGTAACGATGTTGACACGAAGCTTTTACTTTGCCGCTTCTTTAGCCTACCACTCCACTCTGAACTGGCTATGTTAACCCTGCGGTGCGGTGCTTGGCATCACCATGTGCTGTTCAATAGCGAGAGGCGGTGACGTTGCAATACCACATTTAACGTCTAACAACGAGATGCAATCCGGTGAACCGCAATGTGGTGTTTGATACTGTGAAATGATGTTTCAGCATTCAGCACGCTGTACCAGTGCGCGGGACGCAGAAGACGGCGGAGGGTGGACAGACAGACGCTGCCGGACCTCGTGTACGTTACGCCACTACATCATGCCACACAAACCACATAGTGTATAATTTGGAACTTTAACTGGTATGCACAAGCAACGCCGTCCTCTCTCACGGTTCACAGTCGCAGCACGTCACCAACCCTACCCGACTGACGGACTCTACAAAGGGAATCTTATTCTGCCAGTTGGACAGTGCATTTTGATATTGCCATTTGCTAGCAATATCATATTTAGCGATTTAAATGACGTATAGCATACCAGAGCTTCAGTTGAGGTAGCATCATCAATTCGCAAATCGCGTGCCTGTCGCATCACCGCATACCACCTCATCGAGCTTGCTTGTTGCACCGAAGTCACTCGGCCGTGGATGACCTGACCCGGCCTGACCTCCGACAGCGAGTCCGACATGTCTGAGCCGCCGGCCGAGGAGCTGCACTCGTCGCTGGGCTATCCCGGCTCCCTGGGACGCCGCACCGACTCGGCGCCCGTCGACAAGGACAAGATCCTGCTCACCATCTTCACCACGTCGACCACGACGGCGACGCTCTCCACCAAGACGGTGAACTCGTCCACCACGGTCAGCATAGCCTACTACTGCACGACGGCCAGCATGTCGACGTTCCCCACCTGCTGAGCCCTTCGGCCGCTGCAGGGCGGCGCCACCACTGTTGTTGTTGCGAGGTGTGTGCGTTGCGTTGTTGTATTGCCTTGTCACGCTGTCGGAGCGGCTTATGTTGTCGTTTCCTTAGACCGATATATGGTGCCAAATTTGTGGACATCGTTCTAGTTCAATAAATATTTTGGATCGCACACAATGTGCGATACATTTTCCGCGTTTTCTGATGGTTGAAATATGGACACCGTCATTACACGGTGTAAGCGTCATTACAAATGACAACATGGGGCATGGGGCATGGGGCATGGGGCATACAAATGCAACATGGGGCACGCCCCATGTTGCATGACAACATGGGGCGTTCCAGGCAGTATCGACCGGGCTCAAACACGCCATAGTCTCAGATTTTGCTAAAATTTGAGTCCGGGCCCAGATTTAATTGTGCTCATTTTCGTACTGGCATGGTCGATTTGTCATGGAACGCCCCGGAAGGAGTGGCCTTCATTTTGTACAGGACCGGAGTCGTATTACAACTGAACGGCCAGCTGTCATCATGACAGCTCCTAATTCGATACGAGTATCGCTAAATATGATCTGGGACGATGAAGTTGAATTATTTTCCAGCAATGAACCTTCGGTGCATCCTGAGCTATGACACACGCACACACACACACACGCGCGCGCACACAAGCAAACTCAACCCCTCCCCCTCCCACACACACACCTACCCACACGCCTCCACCACACACATATACCATCAAATCAATGAGTCAACGTGTATTTAATTATATCATGAATTTCAGATTCCGGTTAGATTACGGATTGACCTCAATCCAAACGGAATGAGCGTCAAAGTCCAACACAGTACACTACATCGCCATAAAGAGTCAGTCATTAGCTAGGCCAGCTTAGGTCAACCGAGGATGGGAGTGGAAAGTCTTTTGATATCCAGATCTCAGGCAGAAATAACCAATCCACTATTTGACGCATGTATTTGAGGTGTCAGATGTCCACCGCCAGACGATATCATGACCCGACAACATATATCACGACCCGACAACCGAGTGATAAAGCCCACCCGGAACCCAGCAAAATGGTCGCCAGACTGCCAGCCAAGTGGCCGCCCGCAAAACGCTGGCCATCTGACCGTCTGTGTGACATGTGACAGATCATCCGACACATCAAAGTCAAATTCATTACATGAGTTTCAAATGTGACATACCAAGGAATGCGCAAAGTGCTAGTCTATGCATACCAACCGAACGCGTAGCACCGTAATCCTTTTCGTTTGTGACGCATTGCGGGAAACATTGAGCTGTGGGCAAGTTTTGCCCGCGCTAGGCCTCGTTCTATTCTAGCAACACATCGCTCTTTCTTGCAGGCGTTGCCAATCATGATACCTTCAGGATCTGGCATACGATTTATTTATTCAGTATGTAGCACAGTATACATCAGAACAACATTATTTTCTGATCGATGCTCACACTAATATACCAGACCTTCAGTTGTAGTCAGACAGCAACCTTGCCAGCCCTTAGCGTATGCAGCCGGTACGCTGATCATACCTTAATGTTCTTGCAAAGGGAAGCGTGGTACAAAGCATAGCAGACTTTCAGCTTTCATTTTTATCCGGAGGAAGTTTTTTGTTATCATGTGTAATCCTATCTGCCTCCTCTTGATAAAAAGAAGCTGGAGGAAACCAGCATGTTCAAACAATTCTTACGCACAAACGGCAGGGGAAGCATGCTGACTCCCAAATTCCAGCAACGAGGTAGAGAGCTGTGCACCATGAAAACGGTTGATTATCTTAACTGCGCTGTAAATATTACTCGCTGTAACATGTTAAGAGTGAACCCTTCCAATGAGGGAAGAACCATTTTGACCTGATATTTCCATGAGGCAACACCTGAAACGTTCGTTTTTGCTTTGATATTTGACATACCTTCGGCCATAGGAATTCGTTGGATTATCGGATAGCAAGACTAAGGAAAAGATAGTCATTTCCCAATATTTATCCTGCATTGATGAGGCATGGTCAACAATACAGTAGTCGGCGGCGGCCCGAACAATTATGGAAAGCGCCGCTAACCCAAAGCGGAACCTAACCCGGAAAGCGCCGCCCTCTCTCTCTCTCTCTCTCTCTCTCTCTCTCTCTCTCTCTCTCGCTCTCTCTCTCTCTCTCTCTCTCTCTCTCTCTCTCTCAATATAATATTTATATATATATATATATATATATATATATATATATATATATATATATATATATATATATATTGGTGCAACATGCACGTGGCGGCGTTAATGAACGGATGACAACGCTGTTAGCCCTCACGACAGACGGATAGATCACCGATCTCGTACCCTGCGCACTGTGCCAAGGACCAACTGCCAGCAGACACTTGCGAAGCGGTCTAGTTTATCATATACAATGCGAATGCGGGGAATGTTATGTTGGTGACAGAGGCAGCCAAAACTGGTTGGAAGTATCACATTGCAAATATAAAGCATGAAATTATGGATACATTGGGTACGGCAAAGCACTTCTACCAATGAACATAAGACATAAGAAGTCACAAGTCCTAGGTTATCACGAATATAAGTCCACTGCAGGCTACAATTGCGAGGTGTGTGCTGAAACCAATTGGAAACAGCGAATTGTTAGAGAGGCAGAGGAAATTAAATTGCAAAAATCACCCTGAAGCCAAAGTGTAGTTAAAGGCAGTCTCAGTCGCATAGACCATGTAGCTTTAAGTCAGGAATTTACCAACAGAATTACCTCTGCATAACACATAACCTCTGCATCCTGTTCAATTTCACGTGCTTTCTCATTTTATAATAATTAAAATAGCGGAAGTTTGTTGCATTTCCTACGACAACCTTCCTGTGACAACAATAGTACCGCATGTCGGTGATCAAACCTGAGGAATGCAGGCAAAGTATTTGGTCATTGTCATGTTGTCCTTCCTCGTAATATTCGGGAAGCTCATCAATTCATATCATGTTTTACCTGATAATAAAAAATACGTCAATGCCCTTGTGAAACCGTATCATTCAGTCCGTCACCTGATTTGTGCACCTTGCGCAAAAACAAACGTTCAAGCTCATAACAGCGGAACTACGATGCTTTTTCAATGCATATTTTTCCGCAACAAACTGCACCATAAGCATTTATCGTAACAAACCATACAATAAGCATTTATCATGCAAATATAATAATCATGCAGTCGATAATGAAAAATGGTCGCATGAAGAAATCTTCAAAGAAAACGGTAAAAAATACAAGATGACCATAAGTTACGTGCTTAAATCTAGATTTATGCCAAAAAATGTTTCCTTGCGGACAAGATTTTGCTCACAATATTCGCTTAAAACTCCGAATATATGAAGTGGGCAATTTCGTCCCATCATTACATGCCAGGTTCTAAGTAAATATCAGTTCATGTCACTGAGATATGACTTGGAACTTTCAAAAGGTACATGTATTCCGGACTCTATAGAGGTTGAAATACGGACTATGGTTAATACAGTCAATTATTTTGATTCGGTGGCACCACTTACCATTTCCGAGTGCCGTTTGTTAATTTGTTTCGAAAATTGTCAACATAAAAATCTTCAACAATTCATCACACGTTTCCATGTAGATGAGCTTGAAGGAATGGGTGACTTTGCTTTTTTACACTCGTTACCTGTGCTAGACACAGTCTTCAGTTTCGATATAATTAACGTTTCGCACGAAATCGTGTTTACGACCAGGGACTCACAACTGCGGTGGGGACGGGTGACTGCCTGCACCTAGGCATTGACCAGCTTGATCTAACCTGAAAGCCCGACCAACAGAGATAGAAACAAATATTTGAAGCAACTCAAATTGTTCCAGGACGTTGCTGCACAATGCCGTTCATCGCATCTCTCTATCGCGCTTAGGACAAGCGTGAGTGTGGCGGTCAACTTCATCCGCCCGGCATTGCGAAGGACAGACAATTATCCCGGACTGCGAGGGTTAAGAGTGCAGAAGATGATGCAGTGAAGAAGGATATGTGAAGTAGACGGTATATGCAACATAATTCGCATGCATTCACTTCACAGCGTAAGCAGTAGTCGGGAGCAAATGATCTTCCGCTCAGCGTTCGCCAAACAAACGCCCCGTTTCATCTGAAGTTGTTGAATTAGTTGTAGAACGTGGCAGTAATTGAGCACTGCTGGCAGCTATTAAAGTATCTTGCAGTGAAGATCCATCGGACGAGATCCTTGACATCCGGTGCTAATGTCAGCATCACTGAGCTGCTGGATCAGGGGGCACTTGGCTTGTTCCGCTGCTTCCGCTGGTCCTGAGCTTTCTTCTTGGTAATGTCCGCCTTGCAGCTGGCGGAACCCCATGCTATGCTTGATGGCTCTCGACACTTTTTGCTGGAAGTGGACATCAGCTGTTACATCCGATTTACGAATAACTGGCCAGGCTTGCCGTCGATGGGTGTCCGGCATGCTGGATCATATATGATCGCTGACACCCGTTGTCCAAAAGCCGATTTACAGCCGTTTTTTTTACAGTGTTTCACAAGTCCCTCGTCAATTCCCGCAGTTAATGTCATTTGATTGATAAGCGAGCCAAGCCAATTTGCTCCCAGAGCTGATTTCTTAAACCCAGTCTGCGAACTGTCTAAAAGGCAGCGTAATTGACTGTCAAGTTGAGTTTATACGTACCGTCCCCCATCGGCATATGAATTGAATGAATGAATATGATGAATGAATGTATTAAATATGAATGAATGAAAAGGATGGATAAACGCAAGTTATCTCGAGTTCTGAGTATCTTGGGGGTGGCAGTTCTGTCATTGACTCGATCCCGTCGGATTTTTCATGGTCTTTCTTGAATTTCAAGATATTCCTATTATATATATAATATCTAAGATATCTAACATATCTAGGATATCCCTTCCTCGTCTTTACCCCGAAAACAGCAATAAATCTTCCAACAGTAGCTGGCTGTGCTCATGACGTTCACGAAGCCCATATTACACAGTCATGTAGCACCAGGGGTGCCTTTTTATATACGCCAAGGGAGGGGGGGGGGAGTAACTGCACCCATAATTAATTCCCAAATCATGGATTTTGCCCCCTCCCCCTCCCAAATGAGACCGAAGCTTAACCATTGAGCCTATGGAGGCGCCCTTCAGAACGCTCGAATGCATTCCCCTCCCGATGAATGAATTTTTTAGCCGTGGGCGCCCCTCTCCAGAGAAAAATGCCATCAAAAACATGAATTGCCCCCATCAACTTCACACAGTGACAGCCATGTGTACATACTACCACAGTGTGCACAGAAGCGCGACGGGTTCATGCAGCACGAGAGCTCTACTTTTCGAGAACTCTTCTTCCTGTTGTGGACGAATTGGCCTGGCGCAATCAGTCTGATTGTCTTTTTCTACAGCATTCCCCATGGGCATCCGCCCCTTTGTAGCATCTCGACAAAAAAAAGTTGAATGGCCTGGAAAGAAGTGACATTTCATTCCTTGTATCCCACTTCCTTCATATATTTTTCGATGTAATATTGGAAACCTCTAGGTGTTGGGCTCGTCCTGCTCATCGTTTGAAGGTTTGACCTCTCGCATAAATTCACAGAGCGCAATGTTCATCTCTTCCGGAGACATGTCCTCTGCTCTCTTCCCTGCCACTTTCTTTTCGATAAAGATAATTTATATTCTGATATCCGATTCTGTTTCTCTCACTGTTCCCCGTAGCTGCACTCGAACTGTCTAATTTCATCCTTCTTCTTCGCCTGGTGCGCACTCAGACTGGTCAGACAGGTAGGGGACGCATTTCACAGGTGAACGGGCGCGATGCGCCACTTCTGGCGCAGTTAGCTGTTGGCCGGGCCGCTGACCCGGACGAATTCGGTCGCGTTGCCATAGCGACCGAGAGAGAGAGAGCTCACCGTTAGCCATCTTGTGTATGCATACTGATGAGAGCCTCGAGATGGTTTTGACCCAGCCGTGTTGGTCCCGTTGTGACGACGCATTTTAGGCTGGCCCAGAACAGGGCTGGTCCGCATTCCTAGAGGCGAGCGCGGAAGCAATGAGCGAGGAGGAGAATTGCGAAATCACGCCGTCCTGTAACTGCGGGCGGCGAAATCGCGCCCCGGGCACCGGCCGACCTCGCGCTGAGACAACGGTCTTTTACTGGCCTGGTGGACGGGCTATCGCATAGCAGAATAGCAATCTATGCCAGGGATCATGCTCCCTGTCGGTATTCGGGCGAGCCATCGCCAGCAGTGAAATATCCCCCACGCTGGTCGCCATTACATTCTCGGTAAAGATGAATATGCTGATAATTATACCATTGTCACAAACAGAGAATCTCGAGTGTCTTCCAACTGAGCACTTCGAAACGATGTTAGTCAATTTCGCGAGTTTCACTAGTCTATGCAACCCTTGTTGGCTTTGCGACGTATTCTGTAGTTGGCTCATTGAGAGCCAAAATAATATGAGTACAACAATTTGATAATACTAATTCAGTGTTAAGCAATACAGCAGATACAGAAGCAAAAAGTTACGTTTATATCAGATATGCACCATATAAAGAAGAACGTTGCATGCATATCAACATTCAGATTATCAAAAACATCACTCATTCACCGACTAACACATACGATGAGGGCCTCACAATTGCATAAATTGGATGGAAATGTCCATAAATAGGCATTCAAGCAACAAGAGACCAGGCTCCATGACAGAGTAGCAAGTTGGTTATCAGCATACATTCTTATCAGACACCACCACTCTCCTTCCCTCCGATTACCTGCCGGTGGAGATTCTGCCCACGGGAGACGGATGGATCAACTACGGGACCGGAGAACTTCGGTGACTTTTCCTACCTTTCTTTTTCTCTTTCACACCAAACAAATCGTAAGTATATCACAGGCGGTTTCTAGAGCGAATATTATAAGGCACCCCCGACAAATGCTTGCACAAATTTGGAATAGCTCATGCATCGGAATGTTTCTAGTGCTTTACTATTCAGCTGACTGTAGTTTGGAATTAAACTGCTAAAATTACCTTGCTTACCTGCGAAAATATTCTTCTTCCTCTAATCATGTCAGGGAAGGATCCACCAGAGGAACAAAAAAACTTGGCAGCAAGTGATCAATTTCCCCAAAGCGGCATCACGAAAGTTGCCATCAGGAAGTTAGGATGATGGATTGGATTCAGGACTTCTTATACCGACCTCACAAGATCCTCGTCATGATAATTCCCTGTCGACGCCTCTGGGCAAACACCTGAGGTATGTATTGATATTATATTAAATGACAAAATAATGAATATTTGTGGCACTTGCTGCGAAGAAGAACCAGACACAAAGAACAATTGATGCCCGCCCCTCCTCGGACTCCAGGCATTTTACATATGTTGGCCATTTTACATGTGTGTGCATGAATATAAAATGGTACTTGGTACTATTAACCTTATTCCTGAGGTGGGGGTGGGGAGGGAGGGGGGGGCGTCGAATCGCCCCTTGTAGTTTTCAATAATGCTGTCCTCTAACCACTAGATATAGATTATTGACGCTGTAACTTTTCCTATATATTCATTGCGACCATTTTGACATTTCTTCCAAAATTTTAGGATGCCAGTAGCAGCTTCAGGCAAGGATTTGGAACGCTTTTTTCAAATTTTTGGTATGCCCAAATGTCCGACAGAATCATTTGCTGTTCTCTAACCAATCTGGGTAGGTTCGTTAGTCTTCCTTGCGTATCTTAGCTGATATTTGTGGTTATTTTATGATATTTTTTATCCCATTTTTTTATTTATCCATGGATGCATCCAGGGATAACTTTTTTGAAGCATGAGGTGTCCATGCCATAGCTCCATGTCGCTAGAGAAAGGTTGATATATTTTCGTATCTTCATTACTTAGTTTTTGGACACAGTTTGTAATTTTTTACTTTGGCTTGCCCAGGGGCGGCCCCAGGACGATTTTTTGGTGGCATGTGGAGTCCCTGCCATGACTCCATTTTCATGTGTTCCATGCCTCCGAGCGGTATTTCTAAGTGAGCAGGATCATTCAACATTATCTACCAAGAACAAAATTAATTTTTGGTGGCAAGACTTCTTCCAGGGGTTGCCCATGAGCGCCTCCAGAGACGGATATTGAGAGGTATGTGGAGTCCATGCTATGGTTCCGTATCTCTACAGACAGAATCCCGGAACTTTCTTACCTTTCTTTCTTATAATTCCACAATATTTGGGTCAATTCGCAACACAATGTATTGGAAGAAGTGCACCGATTTTTACCTACACCTACAAAATATCCGAATCAAGTCTCCAAATTCTACGGCATCCATGTTTCACTATCTGGCACCGCATATGATGCTTATTTTGGGAGCATGCATCTCTCATGATGCCTTTGGATGGTCCCAGGAGTTTTCGGGCGCATCTAATATTTTAGCTATCGAAATGCTGCACCAATCCATAAAACAACGCTCACTCATATTAGGTGTTACCTCCCATTCTCACCCGAGTGCCTGGGTACACCATGGTAAGAATATGTTTGGGTACTACCAATATAGTTCTTTTCTTCTTCTTCAGATAACCGCATACAAATAGCGTCCACGGACGCCAAATTCCTATTTCTTATGCTCAATTGAATGTTGTCAAACTCCGAATTGTGTCACCATCGCTTGCTGCACCTGGTAACGCCATGAACACTTGTTCATGATTTTGACGTTTAAAATGGTTTAGTGCTACGTATCGATTAGTTTTTAGCTAATATGAAAGCAATCCAGCAGTAAACTACGAAAATCAAACGCCCGGTCTGGCAAACGAGGTCTAGCTGACATTACCAACATTTACCTCCCCCCCCCGCTCTGATTGCGCCATTTATATTTTTCGATGATTCGAGTATTCATCACGCAGATCAGGCCAAAACGAGTCGCTTGAGCCCACTGCAGAGTCTCTAGGACGTATAGTTACCAGGATCTCATAGGGGGCCGAATCGGCCCCTTCAACAGATTTAGCTCCAGAAAAGCAAAACAGAAATGGGGTTGATAATGACCCAAACATGTACAATTGTGCTGGTGCAAAATACATGCGCAGTCTCAAATGGTTTTGATCAACTTCCCCAATGTATTTCCTTTGCGTGCATACGTACATTTGCGCTTAAGTACATTTGCTCATATGTACGCTTGCCGTACGTATACTTGCTTACGCACATCTGCCATGTGTACATTTGTCCTTACATACGGTTGTCCAAACACCCCAATGGTCTCCTCAGAGCCCCGAGAACCATAGTACAGGGCTCTGAATGGTTCCAGTGCAAGTTCCAAAGCAAGGTAATCCAAATCACACCATAAGGTGATGGTAGCGGATAAGTAAGGTCAATGGTCTTCCGTAATGTTGGTTTTACTGCAAATTGTACCCTACAAAGAATGCAGCGTTGGATTCTAATATTTATCAGCATGCGTTATTGATTTATGACATTATTTAGCTAAATATATGCAATATTGCAGTGATCTGCGGCCAGGACAAGAATCAGATTCATATACGTTCTATTTTGCTTTTATAATTATCTGCCTAAGTCATCCTATCAGTCACGTAATTACTTATTGTTGCTTGTAGCTGCGCAGACGAGTGGCGTACATAAAGCATAAGCTTACTTAAAAATGTATTAAGTCTCAGACCCGCATAATGAGACTCGCGGCATGCCCACCACATCACCATCATCGAATCAACCTCACGTGTCGAGCAATCATACGTCTGACGCGTGAAAGTAAAATAAGATAACACGCTTTGGCCCACATTCGCAAGAAATGTATTTGTGTATGTATGTATTCGTATTTGTGCGCGCCCGAATATTAGCTATGTTAGAGATTCAAACTTTTCAATGGAAAATAATTTTCAAGATTTCCAAGACATTTCATACCCAGCCAATTCATGAGAAAGTATCATGCCCTGAAATCTCGGTCTGGACTAAAATGGCATCTTCACATATTTCGCCGTGAACAACAAGATCTAAAGTTCAGATTTCACACACACGAAGATAACTAACAGCATATAAGGTACGCATGTGTCCCAGTATCACAAGAATCTCAACCATTTTCCACAGCTACTGTCACTGTCGCTCTCTCGTCCTTTACTCATTTCACGCTGCACTGTTTCTTCTCTCTCTCCCTCTCTCTCTCTCTCTCTCTCTCTCTCTCTCTCTCTCTCTCTCTCTCTCTCTCTCTCTCTCTCTCTCTCTCTCTCTCTCTCTCTCTCTCTCTCTCTCTCTCTCTCTCTCTCTCTCTCTCTCTCTCTCTCTCTCTCTCTCTCTCTCTCTCTCTCTCTCTCTCTCTCTCTCTCTCTCTCTCTCTCTCTCTCTCTCTCTCTCTCTCTCTCTCTCTCTCTCTCTCTCTCTCTCTCTCTCTCTCTCTCTCTCTCTCTCTCTCTCTCTCTCTCTCTCTCTCTCTCTCTCTCTCTCTCTCTCTCTCTCTCTCTCTCTCTCTCTCTCTCTCTCTCTCTCTCTGACTCACAATCTCACAATGAGCACCTCAGCGATGCACGTTCGAGACGCCCCGACAGCCCCATCCGCGAGCACGTGCCGAAAGCCGTATATGAACCATTCTGAAATCAACGCTTATTTTTCTGTGGAAATACTGGGGCTAGCTGAGATGCTCCAAGCTTTTTTCACATGTGTTATATATGGATGTCTATTATATATATATATATATATATATATAATTTTCAAGATTTCCAAGACATTTCATACCCAGCCAGTTCATGAGAAAATATCATGCCCTGAAATTTCGGTCTGGACTAAAATGGCATCTTCACATATTTCGCCGTGAACAACAAGATCTAAAGTTCAGATTTCACACACACGAAGATAACTATATATATATACATATTTGTACTAGTTAAGATGGAATGACAAATTGTTAAAACACAGAACAATGGGAGCATAGCTTTATTCACAACGTTTCGGCTCACGCCTTTCTCACGGAGAAAGGCGTGAGCCGAAACGTTGTGAATAAAGCTATGCTCCCATTGTTCTGTGTTTTAACATATATACATATATATATATATATATATATATATATATATATATATATATATATATATATATATATATATATATATATATATATATATATATATATATATATATATATATATATATATATATATATATATAGATATATATAATAGACATCTATATACCACACACGTGAAACAAATTGGTAAAAAGAAAAGATCCAGTCATAAACATTCAATGAACGAACTCGGACGTCATAAAATTAACGGAAATTCTCTGTTGATTTTAGTGAGCATTTGAATCCAAGTTTGAACGATCTTAGTCAACGCCGATTTATACCCACTGTTTCAAGCCTCCTTAGCTGGAATGTTTTGGTAAGTTTTGCTAATATTGGATGATTTTCCACTGAATAGCACTATGTGGTCAGGAGTTCTGAATTGCCTGACAAAGCCTGCGAAGCCAGGGTAGCGGTTGGAGACTAATGATGCTGTGCCAGTCATGGCAGATAACATTTACTATTCATATAGGTATGTCAGTTCTTGAGTACTTAGGTGCCGATGGCTAAAGGCGGAGGTGTGGCTTCGTATACTTTTGGGACGGCACTTCTCCCCCCACCCCCCAATGTTGACTGTTCCCCACACAAAAATCAAGTTTTAATAAGGGGCCCTATGTGGTATGCCCCCAACCTATTTGTGCCCACCGATTGCCTTCATGTATGTATTGTGCCCTCCCAATAATTTTCAGAAGCATACATATCGCTGCCTATTTTCAGAAGCATACCATAATTGTTCTACCTATTGCTAAAAGCGTGAAAAGGAAAGAAGCAAAAGGTATGGATCAAGTTGGACCATGCTAATAAATTGGGATTGGGGCTGGCGACAAGTGGAAATCAAATCATGAACTACTTGCACACAATTGTGAGAACTTGACATGATGTGATATCTGATGTGGTGAGATAGACTGATATATTTGTGCTTTAAGGTGTTTTGTAAATCATTGAAGTTGTTTTCCCATGTAACATTTATGAACATGATTAAGATTATTTTGCCATTCAATTCTTCTGCAAACGCTTCCTTTTCAGTTGGAAAACAAAAGAACACAAAAAAGGTTTGGGTTGCGCAATATAGCATAAAATTGTTCACAAAGTGATATGTAACTTAGCCTAACCTCCTTCTCAAGAGAAAGAAACCCCGAAATAAATCATTAAAAAAATATATCTGCTTGCCTCAAAATTATCAAATATAAAAAGAAAACCTAATCCAGCCTAACCTAATACAGCCAGGTTATTATTGTGCTTTAACACGCGCCCTGGAGGGCCTCTGAAAATTACGCGCACTGGAGTGGGTGGGGGGCGGATTCCGCCACCCTAAGATCTCGGCTCCTATTAAAGCTGGAGGAACGAAACTCCCAGAGTGGATGGGTACGGTAGTGAACTATATTGAAGTCGAGTCAATTAGTCAAAGAAACATTAGTCGAATATAGTAAACCACTCGATTTAGGTTTGTTTTCACAGGCCTATTGCATCTATCTTCCTTAACGTGCCAGGCATGTACACACGAGAGTCGCAATAAGACGAACAACAAGAAATGAATCCGTACAGAAAAAAAGAAAGAAAGAACAGAAGAAGAATCGAGAACCACTCCAAAGCATTGTGGGGTGCCAAAGTTAAATTCGAGTCCATTTTCCTTCGCAAAGTGAGAACAAGACATCTTCAGCCACATCTTTATAATTTATAAAACAGTCCAGGTTACCCAATGACCTGAGGGTGATGCTTCGTCATATCCCGGGTTATTGTGAGGTGCCAAAAGAAAATCTACGATTTCGGTTAAAATGCACCAAGCATGTCTAAAATATCATGGCTTCCTTGGGTACGGCCTGGATGAGCCACTGGTTGCTCGATACTTGTTTGTGATTGGGGTGTCTCTGTTCTCAATCGTCTTCCCCCTTTGGGCATGCATGCATAAAATGCATTCTTAGTCGCTTCTTAACACGCGCCCTGGAGGGCCTCTGAAAATTTACGCGCACTGGAGGTGGGGGGGGGCGGATTCCCCCCCCTAGGATCTCGGCTCCTATTAAAGCTGGAGGAACGAAATTGGATGGGTGGATGGGTACTGTAGTGAACTCTATTGTGTGCAAATTTCATGACCTTAGATCAATATCTTCAAGGTCAAATGATGTCACATTTGTCAAAATTTTCTTGTTTTGCGTGGCTTGGCTTATCATTGTTATGGATCGCTGTGATTGTGTTTATATGCTCCAAAATGGGCATCAATGATGTTTTGGACATTACTAATGATGCAATGCAGATGCTAGATCCGATATTTGACCTCAGGTCACCTATATAGCAGCACTTTATCAGGTCAGTTACCTGTTCCAGTTATCGGAACCGGGCCGCCCGCCCGACTGCTCCGTCGGGCAGCTCGGCGCTCGGCTTCGCGAAGAAAGGAGTGAAATACATGAATAAAGTATGGAAACGCAATGACAAACAGTACAAATGATAAACAGTAGTGCATTTATGACAACATTCCAGTTGATCAAGTTTGGTTCCATTAACCTGTCAAGAACTTGACCTGACTTGACCTCGGTGACCTAATATGACCTTGAAACTATATAGCATATCAATATACATCAAACAAGTCACTAGTGTTGCCAATAACACTTCCCTTTTGCGAATATACAGGAAGCGCATCAGCGCCGATTTTTGTGGTCTGGCGCTAGGAAAGTTTTTACTTTAACACGCGCACTGGAGGGGGGGGGGGGCGAAATCCGCCCACCCCTCCGGTTTTTCGCAAATAACTGCAGCTTTTACCAGTGGACATACGCGATTTTCGGTGTACCTGCTTCGAAATGAACATCGCGTCGTTTAAAGCAAGAACAATGGAAATCGACCGAAAATTTTTCGAGTTAGGGGACGCTAAAGTCAAAAAATGTTATAGCGCCAGACCACAAAAATCGGCGCTGATGCGCTTCCAGCATACTGACAAAAGGGAAGTGTTCTAGGCAACACTAGCGACTTGTTTGATGCATATTGATATGCTGTATAGTTTCAAGGTCATGTTAGGTCACCAAGATCAAGTCAGGTCAAGTTCATGACAGGTTAATGGAACCAAACTTGATCAACTGGAATGTTGCCATAAATGCACTACTGGTTGTCATTTGTACTGTTTGTCATTGCGTTTCCATACTTTATTCATGTACTTCACTCCCTTCTTCACGAAGCCGATTGCTCCGAGCTGCCCGACGGAGCAGTCGGGCGGGCGGCCGGTTCCGGTAACTGGAACAGGTAACTGACCTGATAAAGTGGTGCTATATAGGTGACCTGAGGTCACATGTTGGGTCTAGCATCTGCATTGCATCATTAGTAATGTCCAAAACATCATTGATGCCTATTTTTGAGCATTTAAACACAATCACAGCGATGCATAACGATGACAAGCCAAGCCACGCAAAACCGGAAAAGTTGGCCAATCTGACCTCATTTGATCTTGAAGATATTGACCAAAGGTCACAAAAATTGCACACAATAGAGTTCACTACGGTGCCCATCCACCCTGAGAATTCCGTTCCTCCAGCTTTACTAGGAGCCGAGATCTTAGGGGGGTGGCGGAATCCGCCCCCCCCCCCTCCAGTGCGCGTAATTCTCAGAGGCCCTCCAGGGCGCGTGTTAACGGCCCCTAACTTGAAAAATATTCCGCCGATTTCATTTTTTCTTGCTTTAAACGACGCGTCGGTCATTTCTAAGTAGGTACACAGAAAATCGCGTATGTCGACCGGTAAAATCTGCAGTTATGTACGAAAAAATGGAGGGGTGAGCGGATTTGCCCCCCCTCCAGTGCGCGTGTTAAATGATGGGTCTCACTTTATTATATAGAATGCGTTTGCGTATTTTCAATGTCTTGGTGTTTTCAGATGTTCTGCGGCAAGATCTCCAGTGAATTTTACATCGAGAAGTAAGCTTATGGCTGCCATTTTGCGTTGTTCAACATAGCAAAATGCAAGTTGAGAACTGAAATAATTTATTCACGTGCCGTAGGTTTTCCTGCACTTACTTTTTAACCATTTCAAACTTGACCCTTCACCGCATACGAGCTCTATTTTGGTTGCTAAGTACTAGCATATTTATTCGACTGCTACTGCAAACGTTCGTGATCATTATTACATGCAAAAAAGGAAGCTCAAAGTACCACCAGGTTTTCCACATTTTGCCCGATATCTGACGTAATGAAACATCTCACAGGTTAGTGACCAAGTTATCCATCGGAAGAAGCAAGACTGGTCATAATCGTACAACCATTTTGACGACCTGTCTTTTGGTTGTATTCCGATACATTGGCAGGGATCGATTTTAAGTGCCCTACCCTTTTCGTTGTCCACGACTGGCGCTAAGTATCAGGAGCTGTATTATTAATAAAATAGCGTGATTACGTAGCATTTGGTATGGTAAAAATACCGACACCCGCCATGGCGAATTTCCCTGCATTTATGCTGAAGTTTATCTGTTGCACCTAACTGTGCACCTAGCTTGGGGCACTTCATGGCGTGCCGACTGGGCGTACGTGCCAGCACGTCCAGGAAGCCGAGCTGACCTCTGCTGTGGTCTGCTTTCACAGGAGTGGTCTCAGTTCCAGGTCACTGACCGCCAGTTAGCGTGCCATCAGCGGGCGCTATCGTTGCACCTTGAATGACGCCACTGCCTCTGGCCAGTTATGTATTGTAGCTGAGGGCACTACTGTGGCGATGGCAGTGCGGGATGATTTTGCTGAGCTGTCCACAAACGGTGATACCATTCGTCATGTCTACGCGCTACGTTCTCATCGGGCGGAGGCGTCATTTAGCAAATACGTAATATATGAAGATATTCCTCGCACATACACGCGCCACACACGCAACGGCGTAACTTCTGGTTATATTAGTATGGTTCAAAGTGTAGTACAGCATACATTTGAAATGTCTTCCGCGTTCTTCGAAGATATGTTTTCAACTCAGTTTGTGAAAGCACATGTCACGGTGTCAGCGAAGCATGACACCGATAATTATCTCACTTCCTTGATAGAAATAAAATAGTATTTCATATCAGGATTGTGTGCTTATCGCAGACATGATGTGACGTATTGTCACACTGTGAATGACCAATGAGCAATTCAAGCCTAACATCGCGCCTAGCACTACTGGCGATGCCGTATAGGGGACTATGATGTCAACTGTATCCAACTCTGGATAGCACTTACGGTGGCTGAATGCAAGATGGATGCGAACATATCCATCTGTTCTCTGGAGATCAGTGAGTAGCACACAATCGATGTCGACCGGATGAACAGCTTGTTCACGCAATTAATCGTGCTTAGGGTCTGACTTAGCAATGCAAATTGTGTACTCAACTTGCATGTGCTCGTCAATTATGCTTGCTGGCGCTGGAGTTGGTACCATTGCTACTGCTGCAGCTGGCTGATGTCAGTGTACTACAAGTCGGTCCTCATGTGTTGCTGTCTTCTTGGTATTATACGCCAAATTACATGCTGACACCTATTCTCGACGAGCACCTGCCACTCAGAAACATCAAAATTCGGAACCCAACAGCACCACATGTCAGCGAAGCTACCAAAAAGCTCACGCACTGGCGAAATGTAGCTTTGCACTTGCAAGATATAAGCACATACAAAGTACTTAACAGACAAGTTCGCTCAGCTATTAGAGCTGACTGTAGGGACGAGATTAGCAGAAATATAGCTCAGAAAGACCCATCAGCTGCGTGGCGTGCTATTAAGCCCATTATCGACACCAAAAAAGGCTCTCATAGAGTTCAACCTCAGGTCCTACCTGACCAGCTAAATCAATACTTTGTTAGTGTCGGACCTAAGGTATCAGCAGAGGTCAAACGCCAGGCAAACATGCTTGAACACACACCTCCCAGTTGCCGGCTATCGCGCGTCTCTACCAGCTCTTATAAAGTATCACCCATATCCCTCGAACAGCTAACCAAAATTGTCATGGACATGAGGAGCACAAGTGCTTGCGGACCCGACGGGATCTGTATTAAGGTTATCACATTTATGTTCTTTTTATCGGAGAAGTGCTTCTCGACAGTAAAAACACATGCCTGACTACAGCTGATATCCACTCCACTTGGAAACAGTCAATAGTAACTCCCATTCACAAATCAGGAGATCCTTCGGATCCCTCTAATTTTAGGCACATCTCATTGGTTCCGGTTATCAACAAAATCACAGAGAGGGTAGTGCAGAAACAACTCTATCACTATCTGAACTCAAACCACCTACTGGCCCAAACTCAGCACGGCTTCAGACCACGCCACTCTACGGAAACCGCTCTCATCTCAGTCACGGACAAAATACTAGCAGCAATGGACCGTTCGGAAGTAGCTCTCCTTTGTATTCTGGACCTCAGTAAATGCTTCGACGTAATAGATCACAACAAACTGCTCACTAAACTAGAACTCCATGGAATCGATGCTGACTGGTTTAGGGCTTATCTGGGAGGTCACACGCAGGCTGTTAGCATATCAGATTAACGCGGAAACAGGCATCTCTCCTCCTTTCTCCCAAACAACATAGGTGTTTTTCAAGGCTCATCACTAGGTCCACTCTTCTATTGCATCTTTTCGAACGACCTCAGTTTGCACGTCCCGGTAGCACACGTCACTCAGCTCGCAGGCGACACCCAGGTCCTCATCTCCGGTCGCAAATCTGATCTCCCAAATCTGATAAATCAGATGGAGACATGTCTGAACCAACTTTACGACTACTTCCTGGATAACGGTTTGAAGGTAAACCCGACCAAAACCCAGCTTCTCAACGATCGGATCGCGTCAAATTCTTCGCAATATACCCCGATACGCGTGTGCTTTAGGGACGCCGTGATAGATAAGGGTCATTCGTGTAGGAACCTTGGGGTGACATTTGATCGCCACATGTGGTGGGATTTCCATATAGCTGTTGTGGTCCGCAAGTGCACTGGATTCCTTTTGGCCCTGAGCCATCTGCGTCACCATCTGCCAGCCAGTACCCTCTTTACTATAGTCAATAGCCTAGTTATATCCAATATCCGCTACTGCATATCTGTTTACGGGAACGGGTCGGCAGCAAGCATCCACAGACTAGACAAGATCATTAACTTCGCCACTAGAGTCGTGTCAGGTCTACGGATTTGTGTACACTATGAACTCACCTTTAGGCCATCGCTTTCCTATCACTTCTATAAACTACTCGTTTGTAGCTCGTGTTACAAGCACGGTGTGTGTAGTGCAGATAGTGGTATAGGTATTGTATTATGTTGGTGTATGAATGTTTGTTGCGCATCTGTTCCCACTATTGACCCACGATGGAATCTATCCTTTCTTTGTAAATATATGTGAGTTATACCCAGACTGTCCATAACAGCCACAATACGTGGAGGTCATGTATCGCGAAATAAGTAAAATAAATAAAATACATTATTCATCGGCATCAAATTTGTTCGATCCCTGCTGAAGTCTAGTCGATGCTGTCATAAGTGAATCCATATTAATAATTTCACGGAAGGTTTTAGATGCAATGCATGCACACATACATGCATGCATTAATAAATGCGATGCTGCATTTTTTGCGAAATCAAAGCTTCTAACTTAATCGCATAATGTTTAAGAACTTTAAAGTGTTGCTGTATTGGACGTGAACGTGGCCACCGCAAAACAGATTAAACCAATTTGTCTTGGATATGCGCACATAAAATTTGTACTGCATAGGTAACTCTTCCCTGGTGGGGTCAAAAAGGTGGTTCCAATTGGCGGTCGCTTAACCAAAATAACATGGTTACTATGCACATCATGGTTTTCTTGTATGGTGAATATTTCTTCCCCCTCTTTCTAGCATCTCCACTGTGGAATAACTTTCTTGTTATATTCGCATTATGTGGTATATCCCCTTAAGGTTAGTCGAATATTCTCTTGTGAATCAAGAACTATACCGTTATATTCGTTTTAGATAGTATGCTCGATTAACACGCGCCCTGGAGAGTCTCTGAAAATTACGCGCACTGTGGAGTGTGGGGGGGGGAGGGGCGGATTCCGCCCCCCTAAGATCTCGGCTCCTATTAAAGCTGGAGTAACGAAATCCTCAGGGTGGATGGGTACGGTAGTAAACTCTATTGTGCGCAAATTTCATGACCTTCGGTCAATATTTTCATGGTCAAATGATGTCACATATGTCACAATTTTTTATTTTGCGTGGTTTGGATTGTCATAGTTATAGATCGCTGTGATTGTGTTTAAATCCTCCAAAATGGGCATCAGTGATGTCTGGGACATTACTAATGATGCAATACAGATGCTAGATCCGGCATTTGACCTTAGGGCACCTATATAGCAGCACTTTATCAGGTCAGTTACCTGTTCCAGTTATCGGAACCGGGTCGCCCGCCAAACTGCTCCGTCGGGCGGCTCGGCGCAATCGGCTTCGCGCAAAAAGGAGTGAAGTACATGAATAAAGTACGGACACGCTTAGGCACACAATGACAAACAGAAGTTTTCAGGATGTGTAGGGAGTAACATGCAAAGTGACATCAATCGCATGACAGTCATTTGCATTTATGACAACATTCCAGTTGACCAAGTTTGATTCCATTAACCTGTCATCAACCTGACCTGACTTGACCTCGGTGACCTAACATGACCTTGAAACAAGATAGCATAACAAAATACATGAATCAAGTCACTAATGTTGCCAAGAACGCTTCCCTTTTGCCAATATACGGGACGCGCATCAGCGCCGATTTTTGTGATCTGGCGCTAATAATTGTTTTTTTTTTAACCTTAACGGCCTCTAACTCGAAATTTTTGTCGGCCGATTTCCGCTTTCTTTGTTTTAAACGACTCGCCGGTCATTTCTAAGCAGGTACGCAAAAAATGGCGTATATCGACCGGTAAAATCTGGAGTTATGTACGAAACACCGGAGGGGTGGGCGGATTTCGCACCCCCGCCCCCCCCCCCACCTCCAGTGCGCGTGTTAAAGTTAGTAAAGTATTTTTCATTGAAATGTTGTCTTGCACTCGGTACGATTAATGGCATCTCCGGAATTTTAAAGCCTATACTTAGCATGGCCTGACGTTTCAAGGATAGAAAAGCATATGGCAGTGAGAATTCGTTCAATGTTTTTTTTTGTTCAAGGAAGGGTTGTACCCGAATATATACCAAGTGTAGGGTAGCTCTTTTGACCGTATTTTCTGCTTACCTAGGAAAGGTAATCGTGCAATATTGAAGCAACAGTTTATGGTTGACAAGTTGGAAAACCGAGGAGTAGCCCGCGTAGGTTGCCTCTGTCTGGAAGTCGGCAGCGATCGAATCCCAGCCATGCCCTTAGAGACTGCCAGGCTTGAAGCACATGACCACTCACGAACAAAGCCGTTGGCCAGTGGCTGAGCTGAATGTTAATCAGTACTGGTACATTGTGTGTGTCTTGTATGTCATCGTGATATGTGCCGGTTTCCACTGGATCAGAAATTTGCCCTTCCTAAATAAAAGTCTGCAAATGTGCAGTCGAATACATGATCCTTAGGCGTATCAATCCGTGCACAGCGAAGGCTTAGAAAGAGTTCAGCTTCATATTTTTATTGCGCTTCTTACAGTTCTAAGAAATCATGGCTGTCTTCCCATTCCTTTACGGTACCAACCGTCTAGCTGATCTTCAGAATTTGCAAAACCCGAGCTTCAAGATTCCAGTAAGTGGATCTGGCACGTGACAAGTGTCCTGATCTCACCCACCAGCTACTACGCAAAACCCAGTAAGTGGGTCCGGCACGAGATAAGTGTCCTGATCTCACACACCAGCTACTACGGAGAAAGGAGAAGCTCCCGGGCTATGGTGGTCACCGATATCGACGCAAGTTAACCTACAACATGCCACCCACCCGGTTTTCTGCAGCTGAAGGCGTTGCTGACGTTCATTTATTCAGCGATGGCGGCCCTTGCTTGACAACCGATTTCGACGCAGCCACCGGCTGCACGCGAAACTCATTAGCGCGAGTGTGCTGTGGCCTGACCGTACAGAACGGACCAGGAAGCAGACGAGGTGCCGGCGGCAGCGTCGGAGAGTGCGTGATCCCAGATAACGGGCCTCACCGTCGACCGCGCTCCACATTCGGCATCCCAGGTGAATGTACTACCTCTGGTCGATGACCGCTCTCGCCGTGCGGGGCCGGCCGGCGCCGCCACTTCCAGATAAATCTCCCACCGGCAACAATTCCAAAAGGTCAACGGCACCAATGAGGCCGGCGTCTGGCGGCGCCTCTCCCTTCCGGGTGACACCGACCACGTGACCCGGCAGCTCCCACCAGCGTCTGGCGGGTACGCCGGGCGAACAGAGTAGCGCCGTTATCGGCCACCGTGCGGATCACGCGGGAAAGTGGAGACAAACACAGTGCTCAATCGGAGCCCAGGTGTGTCGTCAAAGAATTCGAGAGCAATGCAATTTATTCAAAGTCATGATCGTGCTATCGCGGATAAATTTGGCATTTCCAGGCTCAGAGGCCGTGTCGAGCAACCCGGTCCTCTGACGAGAAACTGCCTGAGGAAAAACGATTGCAAAATTAATACATGAGGATTGTATAAATTTGAGAATGGCTGGCATGAAAATTATTATAATGATTACAAAACTTGTCAGTAACATGCCAATGTATTGCTGGAATTTATGATCGAAATAGCCTAGCATACAATGAAAATCTTCGGCAAGTCACCTTCGGATCAAATATAACATTTGCATTTCATTACAAGTACAAAATAGCGCTGGCAGGATTCCACCATCATTCATGCACCAATTATTGCACTTCCTTTTTTTAACACTTTTCATGGATCGCCAAGATCGTAAAAAACAAATGCAAATAAAGCTCACAATCCCTCACCCCCACCGGATCACAGTTCCCACATCATATTCAACATTCTGAAACATGCACTTCTTCTGCTCGTGTGCTGCATTGGTCATGTGCATGTCACAAAAAAAGTTAACCAGTTGTATTTGCTCGGGGCTAGGTTATGGTATTGATAGTGGAATTCATGTCAGGAATGTGCATAGACTCATCAATTTTACCTCAGTGTTGTCGCGATCCGTGCTAATAATTTATATTCTGAATACCGTATTCACACAATATTTTTGAATGTTGATGTGCTCTAAATGTGCTCGCTGAAAGGTGTCACGTTTCGGTTTGCGAGCATCTCCAGGATGTTCATTTAAACCGGTAACGCAACGAACATTTGCGTTCCTCTATGTAGACCGCCTTTTGGTTATCCTTTTCGCCTATCATTCATGTTGATTTATAGACGACATTTCTTTGTAGGCATTTGCCTTTTAATCCACAATGACAGGCGTGACACAATTGTCTATCAGAAGGGCACTGTGGTGAAGAGTACGTCGATGGCACAAATTTTTCCTTATAGCGGTGGGACCACTCACCCAATAATTTTCAGCGATAACTTTGATACTTTGACAATTCCATTAACCCGTTTTACAAATGTTTCATTTATGTAGGGAAGGCGAATGTATGTGACATTTTTGTTGTACTTTGTATTCTTTTGATATCTCACATTTATTTTACTTCCCTATTTAGACGTATGTCAAATGTGTATTCTAGCAAGTGTTAGGTTAGGTTAGATCATATCCTTCAGGCTCCTTTCTGTAACTGGTTTGTCAGAGAAAGCTTTAATTGCCCGGATGAGCTTATATCTTAGTCTTGATTTGTCATGCCCAATGGATGGGCGGATTCAAAGTGTAGCACAATTGTCGCGAACATCGGCTTTGCAAATAACTTCATTATACAGTATCCTGATGCGCGTACTGTGATTAGAGTGTCAAGGAAAGATAAGTGACCTGATATGTAAGTGTGGTCCATGATAAAACTAATCGACTGGTTGCATCCGTTAAGCTCGTGAGGAAGTGTGTAAGTTTATCGATCCCCTGTGCCCACACCTTGAGAATAACGTCGATGCATCTTACGCATAGCGTTGGTGCACACTTAATCTTTGACATAAATCCCCTTTCTCAAATATACCTGAAGACAATCGCCGCGGGTTGGACCACTATTCCGCATTGCCATGTCAGATATTTGCTTATAGAAATGAGATCCAAACTGGACACACTTATTAGTCAGCACATGGGTTAGAAGAGCGAGAATGTCGGTAGGTGAAATGCAAAAGAGATTCGAATTGTGGGAATGCAATCATTTTCATCACTGCATCAATACCCTCATGAATCGTAATGCTCCCATATAAGTTGCATACATCAAGGGAGAATACTATGCTTCCCTGGGGCAGCTCAGTATGGAATGTTTCCTTCATGCGCGTTAAGCATGCTTCTGCATTGGGGAGATGTGCTGGAATGAAGGCCATGAGTTGCGTGGTAATACACTAGAGGAACAAAGACCATTTGTCTAATGTATCCCCACAGCAGAAACAATCGGCCTTAGCGGTTAGCCTGACTTATGGGTTTGGGGCAGCCCACACTATAGAGCTCAGCGGTCCGAGAGTGCTGGTGTAGGAGGCGACGGAGATGATTGTCCGGAATTTTGTTCAACAGGGTAGCTTTCGTGAGTTTTTTTTGCACATTCTTCGAGTTTCTTTGTAGGATTTGTCTTCACTTTTCATGTGTGTCTACAACAACCTTTAGTTTTTTGTTCACGTAGTTGTCTTTGTTCATCATCACAAGATTCTTGCACTGGCCAATTTGCTTCAATATAATGTCTTGATTCCTGCCTTCAAAGGAGCAAATGCTCTCCCTCAAATGTTTCCTCTGTGTCGGTTTTGTGCTCAGGATTAATCTCCTTCATGTTGTGGTACAGTGCGACGTTTCTCGATTTAATCAATTCGAGTTTATTCTCTGCTTCCTTGGATACCAACGGAGGTTAGATACCAACATTTGTTGCTGACAATATTGTTCTTAAAATAATTGAAATTCCTGGTTGTCACATTTGAACGGCCAATCATTGCAGACCTAGATTTCCGAGGAGCAACTCAACCTCCCGCTAATCACTCCAAATACATTCGGAAAACAGACCGTTCGACTCTAATTGGTGATTGGGACACAATTACTCACGTAAATGGCGCTGGTGTTTGTTACCATGGAGCGATGCCCAGAAGCACAGGAGACTCCAATAAAGACAATTATTATCTCAGTTCGAATTATGATAAACAGAGGCGTTGATTTCTGAAAATTATTCGAGACAAAGAGAGGGCACGAATAGATTGGGGGGGGGGGTAGGCATACAATATGGTCCCATGTAAAAAGTTGAAATTATTGGGGGCAATGCCCCCTCAAAAGTATGCAACTCGACACCCATGGTGAAAGACTTCACAAGCGAGAGGATACAGCACCATTACCATCTCAACTGCGATTACCAACACATCAAGGTTTGATGCTCTAATCAAGTGACCACGGACAAAAGTTCCAACTGCCACAAGGCCCAAGTTTGCTGCCCCAAAGGATATTCCTCTACACGAATCACCAAACACTGTAAATAATCAATGTGAACAGAGCAAGTCAACATTATCCAATGGGACAGCTGTAGTTTGTAAGCTGCTGGCATTGATCGACTGAAGACAGCTGATCTGTCCAATGCTTTTTATGTCGCCCATTCACAACAGCAAACGTGCATGTTGCGTAACGGCCCGTGATGAAGCACCTCACGTATACGTGGCTCACATTGGCTCGCGTCACACCGACCCGTGATGAAGCACCTCACGTGTACGTGGCTCACATTGGCTCGCGTCACACCGACCCGTGATGAAGCACCTCACGTGTACGTGGCTCACATTGGCTCGCGTCACACCGACCCGTGATGAAGCACCTCACGTGTACATGGTTTACATTGGCTCGTGCCACGCCGACCCGTGATGAAGCACCTCACGTGTACGTGGCTTACATTGGCTCGCGTCACACCGACCCGTGATGAAGCACCTCACGTGTACGTGGCTCACATTGGCTCGCGTCACACCGACCCGTGATGAAGCACCTCACGTGTACGTGGCTCACATTGGCTCGCGTCACACCGACCCGTGATGAAGCACCTCACGTGTACGTGGCTCACATTGGCTCGCGTCACACCGACCCGTGATGAAGCACCTCACGTGTACGTGGCTCACATTGGCTCGCGTCACACCGACCCGTGATGAAGCACCTCACGTGTACGTGGCTTACATTGGCTGGTGCCACGCCGACCCGTGATGAAGCACCTCACGTGTACATGGTTTACATTGGCTCGTGCCACGCCGACCCGTGATGAAGCACCTCACGTGTACATGGTTTACATTGGCTGGCGCCACGCCGACCCGTGATGAAGCACCTCACGTGTACATGGTTTACATTGGCTGGCGTCACACCAACCCGTGATGAAGCACCTCACGTGTATATGGTTTACATTGGCTCGCGTCACGCTGACCCGTGATGAAGCACCTCACGTGTACGTGGTTTACATTGGCTCGCGTCACGCCGACCCGTGATGAAGCACCTCACGTGTACGTGGTTTACATTGGCTCGTGTCACGCCGACCCGTGATGAAGCACCTAACGTGTACGTGGCTCACATTGGCTGGCGCTGGTGGCGTTTGGATTGACTTCTTTTGGCCCAGTGATGGCCATGTGGTGAAGGTGACGGGGAAGATAGTCTGGAGAGAAAGATAACTGGGGTGAGATGCGGACGGCGCAGGACAGCTGAATGCCGTTGCCGTGCTGACGATGCGATGTGTTCCTGTGCCATATGCATGCCCAATCGTTCTGCATAAACATATTTTTAGGAAGACTCTTTCATGCACGATAAAAACCCATTAACCGTGTATTCATGGATAATGCAGATCGCAATGCATATGCAAATGCATACATGCATGCATATATGCGCACATACATACACACCGACAAGCAATATCGTGTGCTTGTTGTGCAAGTCGTTGGCCTTCTTTGTCATTCAGTCATTCTTTGTCATTCGTTGCATTACTAGCACGACAGTCTCTCCCGGCGATGGCTTCACAAAATGCCGGCGGTCACCCTTGGCTCTCGCATTAGCACATCTCGTCTGTACAGAGCTGGGGAGAAGGAGGCTTCCGCCTCACGACAATTCATATGTTAAACACCCGATAGCCTACCTTCGGCATGACGAAAATCAACAACATGTCGGTTGCACAACATGCCAACATACGGACAACTCGCCCAACGGTGAACAGCGGCACACTTTGGAAGAGTGTGTAGCCTGGAGTTTAGACACTCGGTGCGGTACAGTGGAGTACTAAGCTGTTGACTATGCTGCAATTATGCTATTTCCAGCCTCACAGAACTAGCCTAGATCCAGAAGCACCTGCACAAAATTGTTTGACGAGGAAGTAAAGCAAGGAAGACAGGAAAAAGAAAGGCGATAAGGAAGGAAGCCACTAGAGTGATCTGGCTGATGATCGCTCTCTCTACTCTCTCTCTCTCTCTCTCTCTCTCTCCCCCCCTCTCTCTCTCCCCCCTCTCTCTCTCTCTCTCTCTCTCTCTCTCTCTCTCTCTCTCTTTCTCTCTCTCTCTCTCTCTCTCTCTCTCTCTCTCTCTCTCTCTCTCTCTCTCTCTCTCTCTCTCTATCCTCTAGCAGGGCGGCTACCCGCCGGCACAGTAAATAGACTCGATGTCCATGCCCGCCGCCGTGCACAGGATGGAGACGGAAAGCGTGGTGGACGTGTTGGTGGTGAAGGTAGTGCTGGTGGTGGTCGTCGTGATGGTCACCAGGCTGGTGAACGAGATGGCCAAGAAGCGGCCGGCGCGTGGTGGCAGCAGGTCGGACGGCTCCTCGACGACAGAGGACAGCAGCGTCGGCGCGGCAGACGTGGTTCCTGACACGGCCGACGCAGCCGACACGCGGTCCTTGGCCCTGTGTCGCACGCCAAAAATACCGCTCAAATTGTGTGCGCAAGCGTCAGGTCAGATTTGGCTGCTTTCACGTTAACCCTGTTTTCGTACCTATGAGTCCGGCGTCCGACAAGTTGTCTGCCGGTAGCCACCTATCACCTCAGGCTTTTAGCCATGAACAAGTCCGTACATATATATGTCTGTATATATACCTAATATATGTAATGCATATATGCAGACATACACACATGCATGCAACACCTTACAATGTGATTGCTTGACAGGACAACTGCCATCTTTGTCAATTTGCTGAAAGCTGAGCTGATCAAATCATCAACAAGAGCCGCTGTACCTCACTGAATCGCCACGCTGAATATGCCTCTGTCCAAGTTACGTAGTTAAAAATGCGGCAGAATAGGTTACAACGAAGTGCATGCAAACATTGTTCCGACATTTTCTCCTCCCATCCTTCCCCGAGTCTCCCTGGAACCGCCAATACGATTAACTTGTATTATATGCATATGCATAATTCACCTGATGATCTTATCCACTGACGTGAAAAACGTGACGATTTCAACTAAGCCAATTGATATCTGTGCTGCGGATAACATGCATCATGGCGCCTCACTCATATTCAGTCCTGCATCTGACCCTAGGTAAATTACAAAAAATTGTTTATATAAAATGAACATGGAAAGTAGAACGATAATAAATGTACGCCAATGCAACATCCAGAAAGAACAGCAATTTCCAAATCCCCTGATTTATTATCTTGGAACCTTCGGTGTCATTTTTCTTTACTGAACGTATATAATAACACTCAACATCGGTACATAGGTCACATACAATTGCGCTACAACACGGTCAAAACAAGTGGTACATACATCCATGCAAACATCAACATTGCTTTCCATCTATAAATTACGCTAAAATATCTCGAGGTGCCCGAGTACGCGAAATATGAATGCTGTATGGTAAGGCCTGTTGCGGTATCAAAAGGCCCACACTAACAGAAGATCCTGTTCTTTACTTCGCATTTCCCAGCATGACTCTTATTGCGCATACGATGGTCTGGGCTTGTTGGTAGAATTTCAACTACAACACTTCGCTAAATTCAACGGCGGTATCACCGTGCGGTATGTGGCGAAGGTGTGCCACAGTCATTTTACTGTGTGGATCGTCAGCCACAGTCGAGGACGACGGCCCCCTCAAACTTTAGATGGGCCTGGCTTAGTTGCGTGTCATACGTAACCAGAAGACGAACGAACTGTTGGCACATGACGAGCGATGATTGTTGGTCTCAAGCCTTTAAAGGCGGAGTGGATAGTGATATGTTGCGTATTTATCAATTTCGATGCATAATATGAGTCAACTGCTTTGCGACACTATTACTTTTAATCATTTCGGCTAGCGATATGAGCAAATGAAATCATACCAGTTCGGAAGAACATAAATGGGGCCTATAGAGATGTGCCCTCCATTCCCAAATACAGCTAAACTTGACCAATGCGGGTGAGCAGGATTTTCGGACTCGGGATGCCAAACAATGGGAGCTTTCCATTACCTTGGTTAAGCTATATTGTTTGGAAAATAAATCACACGCAAGTATGATCGTCAACATTGTTCCGCAATGTCACTAATTACGTGCACAACTTAATGATCAGATGTGTCAACTGTTCATGTCTTGTTGTCAGACAGCTGAATAATTAATTTCGGATTGGATGTAACTGATATTGGCAAGCGCCGTGGTAATGCTAGCGGAGGCACCAGCCATGTAACGATGCACAACATAGCAGTTAAAGGATTAACAACTTAGAGGATCCAGGTACAGATATGCTGTACAGAGGTCATGTACGCAAGCAAATAATGACCATTGACCTTCTCTGGACATGCCTACAATGTGCACTGTTGCTCTAATGGTTGTTATTTTCTTCTTCCAAACCATTGGGATGGCTCAAACCCTTATTGGGATGTCTGAAGTGAAAATTGGAGTAGCTTGAGCCATCCAAAATATACAAAATGACACCCCTGTCACGGGTAGCATCATGCAGTCTGCAGGATGTTACCTAGTATAAGTCTGCATCGGCTAGTGTCGTAATTTCACACGTAGCTGCGTTACCGAGGAATGTGGAGGTGGTGGATCGTCTGCCCCGCACGTTTTTTTCTATCTAATATCTGGCTAACCAATTGGCGCAGGAGGCTGATATTTGATATGCCTTTACCTTCACAAATTTAGCGTGCGAAAAAATTGTGTTCCTGACTGTGCCAAGCCGCTGGACTAAACAACCTTAAAGAGGTTGACGTCAGCACAATACTAAGCGTTAACAACTACAACATGAAACGAGGGGTGTAGGTAGCTCAGCGGTTAAGTTGTGCGTCTGGCACGCACAAGGTACGGGGTTCGATTCCCCGCGATGCCCGCCCTTCCTTCCAGTGTGAGAGGCAGGCAACACCATATGGCCTCAGCTGCTGAATGCGTCATAAAGCCATCATCCAGGCAAGATTATGAAGGGATAATGTACCGATAATGTACCGTAATGAGATCGCATGTTCTTATTACATGAGGTGGCATGTCTTTCACGTATATTTCAATGCGTGCATCCTTTCGAAGTCATCCAAGATCAATGACTCAGGTGAGTCGAGCCGGCTAAGTTGATTTTTTATTTGCAGGCAAGTGACTCTAGGATAGTTTTCAACGCTAGACTCGATTTCAGCACACTTTTTCCAATATGGCGTCAAGATGATAGGAATAGGGCATATGTCACCTTAGCCAATGGTCCAGATGACCGGGTGTGATTCAGTTGACCTGTATGCAGCTAATTTTTTTTCAAGGGTAGTTTTCGATACTGAATTCGAATTCACAGCTCCTTTTCATTCCATATATGCACAAGTTGTAGACGTCGATGAAGCGAAAAGTGCAACACTGAAAGCGGGCGATCGTGCCCGGTCAAATACTACTATATGTCCTTTGATTAAGTCTTTGGAAACCAGGTGTTGCAGCGCATCATTCCAAGTTCACTTGCTTATGTTGCATCGCTTTATCGTTAGCCGTTCGGAAGTTATGACGCTGCTTGACCGACGCATTCGATGCGCCCCTAAACTCCAACAACCAACCAACCAACCGTTCGGAAATTACCGTGCAAACACATTCGAACGCGGGACAAAGTATGTTGCTTCATACGCCTCTTACGCGTGGTCTTGACCTTGAATTCGCATTTTGGTAGAACCGTGAAGTTCGCCAAATACTCAACTAACCATTTGTGCCAAGTTCAATCCGAAAATGTCATTTGACTAGAGGCTAGGAGTCGACAACCTGCAAAATGTATCTGTCAGTTGGAGACAACCCGCCCCAGCTCGACCTCCTTGACTCGATAAATGATGCTCGAATGCATAGACTGCGATGAGTACTATTGGTTGATACCAAATCAGTCTGTGATGAAATGTACCTGGAATCGTGACGTTTCCTCCTGCGCCGACCGGTGCATGTAGTCAGAGTGTTGGGGCCTGGAAGCACACAAAACACTCAACACATTAATATAACGAGGCATGAGGACCGGGTTGAGTGCAAAGTTTCACATTGCGATTCGAATAACCTGAATTGTCCCATACACCTACTTACGTTGTATTAAGCATCCTATTGCCATTCGGGTAGCCTGCATGGTCCCATACACCTACTTACGTGGTATTAAGCATTACATTGTCATTTGGGCAACCCGAATGATCCCATGCACTTACTTACGTGGTATTAAGCATCACGCTGAGAAACACCTTGTTCTTGCTAGGTATTTAAGTCGGAAATACATGCGGGATTTGATCAACCTATTGCAATACTCAAGCACAAGCAAACAAACACCTATCACACACAATCTCCCCCCTCCACTTCACACACGATTCAGCATATGAACTGATGTTCAAAACGACAACCAAAATATTTTACGACTGTTGTTGCGGGTGAGGGCGAAGCACGCGTAAAATTATCTTCTTGTATGAAAGACACAAGTTCTTCTGAACGAGGACCGACCGTCACGCCTTTTAAATCTTTGTCCCTATTTTTTTTTGTACAGCGATTTAAGTGCCAATTCATTCACTCAGACTTAAGTCCGTTCTTTTAATTTTGAATTTAGTAGCATTCACAATTATACTGTAAGGAGGAGTGACATGATGTTCATAGCAAAACGCTGGCATACCCTTACCACTAATTACCTGAATGTGAGCTTACATGATATCAGCTGACTAGCTGACTATGATAACATTTCACACAACATGAGGTTTGATTGGAACTGATGGGTTAGCTGGCGTGCAAAACTCTAAATGTTGTATTTAGACTGCTTTTATGTCTTTTAGCGGTCATGCTACATTTGAGTGTAATACAATGACTAGTTTGTTTAACTGATAAATATTTGAGATATTGAAATAACCGCTGTAACAAATGCAGAGATATAGCGTATGTTTGTATGCCAAATAGCTATATATTTGCGAAGAAAAAGCATTCACACTGTATGTGACGTAGGTGATGCCACATTGGACACCTGCGATCAAGAGCCCTTCATTCACTGATGATCTGTCACAATGTATGATAAAATGTCATGCGAGCCATTGAATATTCAGCTATGTATCTACTTGCTGGTATAAAGTTCACTTAATGATATTCATTAGTTCCAAAGAATATATTTCAAAGCCGATGGTCCTAATTTCTGCACCCGGTAAAGAGACAGCTTACGACCTGGCAGGCAAAATCTTCGGCAGGTTAGTTCGTCTTGATCAGTACTAATGATGACCAATTGGATCAATGTTGGTCAAAATTGTCAGCTGAAGGCTTTCAGTCAATATTTGCTCATATTTGCTCCATATTTTCATACATGCTCAATCATACATGCCCAATATTTGCTCCAAGTCAGGTCGCCTTAAACTTGCATTCTGAACCATGGCATGCACAGAATTCGAACTCAAACAAAACAAAAGAAAGAAACGAGGCAATCAATCTCAACACACATCCTTCAGACCTTCAACGTGGCAGTTCCAACTGCCCCAAAGTTACCGAAGATGCAGATGCGCGGCACTGTGCTAGTGGTGGTGATGATGCTGAACGATGTGTGGGTAGAGGTGAACACGAAGGCCACCAGTTGGCGTTCAGCTGGAACAGTTCAGCGCGGTGTTGATCAATGCACGGACAAATGGCTTACTTCGTTTGGGCCACGCAGTGTTCATGTGATCAGAGCAGTTCGATATTGCCTCACCAGTGCCCCGAGTTCGTCACCGGAACCACTAACTAAGGACGGCCATTATTTCCTTAGAGAAGACGACGCCGAGAACATGTTCGTTAGGTTACTCACGAAAGGACAGTTACCGGACTCAATGTTTTGAATGGGTTCAATTCTTAGGCAACGAGAACCTATATTTTGCGGATTTATGTTATTATGGACCAAGTAAGATTCTCAACATTCATGCATAATTATATCGAGACATCGTGAGGAATAATGCCGGTCTCGGGTTTTATCGAGTTGCGGCTACCATGGGACTAGATGCTGGACTCATCGTCCATTTTCCTCCAAAGGCGTCCAGCCGCCATTGCTGTGCAATCTGTCTGGAGTTACCCAGCTATAGTTGCAGGGATTGCAGTCTGAAGTGTGCAGATAATTATGGAGAACAGTGGTAAGTTGAATCGCATGACATAATATTCCTTTAAAAAATTATCAGCAGCTGCACTAATACAAATTTGAGAAGCTTGTATATTCTCTGAGAATAGCAGACATTCTCATTTTCCCTATTCAAATCAGACCACACGAAACGAGCACCCTGTTCGCGATATGCTGAGAACACCATTCTCAGACTAGAATGCCAGTGCGTTGAGACCTACAAATGTACTCATGTGAAACCACCTTCACGATTCAGGAAAGATAATATCTTTTGGTTTAAAGTGAAACCAGTCAGACTGAGAATAGCAATTGGTCTCAATTTAAGCTGCTATTCTCAACTGAGACCAGTCCGAAGTGTCACCTGACTCTTCGTGGGTCGCAAATGTATACTCGTGTAAAAAAACACTTCAAAGTCTCAACAAGCAGATTTTTGTTCTCGCTGAAGCCAGTTCACTTGAGAATAGCCATTAGTTTCAAGATTCTAAGCTATTCCTCCAATAAGACTAGTTTCAGGTTTCATTTGAGCAATGCATGCCTCAACTGAGAGTGGTTATTGGAATAAATGTCCCTCGCTATTCTGATATGAAACTTCTTTCAGGTTAGAGCAAGCAAGTCACGGAAAAAAAACTGTACCTACACTATGTGCGACCCCACTTGAAATATCCTGTAGAGGCATGGTGCTCTTACTTAGAAAAGGATATAGATATGCTAGAAATAATTTAGCGCAAAGCCACTATATTCAAAAGTCGGTTAGGTAAGTATATGGAGAATAGCTTATGGCATTAGATATATACTCACTCAAGTATAGGAGATTAAGGGAGGGATATGATTGAAATGCATAAAATCGCTAAAGGGTTAGATAATGTCTTTCTGAATGATGTCCTGCCATTTAGGGTATCATATTCGGTATATAAATTCAGGTTGTACAAGCCAAGGAGTACAACAGTTAAACACCAACCTGTTTTGAGCCAATGGGCGGTTGAAGAATATAACAGGCTGCCTGCTGAGGTTGCGGGGATTCCTTCATTGAATGTAATACAAAAATATGATGAAGAAACTTTCCTGGTTGGATAATCTTGTTTTTGAACTATAAGTGGTGGTGCGAGTTATAAATCGGATGGCGTGCGATTTACGTTAGTAGGTGTCCACTGTGCAGGCCACATCATCCGCCACGTCTTGGGACGGACCCTTTTACCAATCATGTGTATATGTCCTTTTATGTGTATATGTGTGTCCTTTTACCCGTCATGTCCTTTTACCCGTTCTGTCCCCCCCCCCTCTGGTTTCTTTTTCAGTGATAGCGGAAAAACGGCGGCGCGCAGCACCACGTACGTTTCAATACCATTTCCTTGATTATTGTTGCGTCTGGAGTGAACATTTTAACCTCAAGTTACATAAGGCCATTGACCTAGTCCATGTCAAAGAGGACCACCTCCAAAAATGTTTCAGGATCGATAGCTCATACACATGAGATATCGAAATGAAACTTGTTACATGATTGCAATTTGGCAACGTCTCCAAAACATGAATACTGGATTTTTGTTTCATGTCAGATCAGCGACCTGAGGTCACGGTAATTGTGTCCTATTTGGGCCCATTTTCCTATTTTTGTAATGTGCATGCTCTTCACGTGTCATTTTACCTTGGTATGCATGTGGAGGCATCAGGAGATGTTCTTTATACAATTTGTTTCACTTTCGTGAAATGGCCTGATGTCAGGTCATGACAAAGTGCGCAATGTGGGCTGAGCCCATTTGGATACTGCTACATGTATGGTTTATTTCGAGCTTTCATGACCTAAATAGTGTCAAAGTTGCATTGCACCACCTGATGTATTTCATATGCCGATATGAAATGTTTTGAAAACATCGATTGTTCTTGTAAAATCTACATTTTGTGTTCCAAAAGGATCCAAAGCTAATAATAATACCATTTTCGGGCCTTATTCATCTAGAGCCTCCCGGTGGCACCCCATTCGCTTGCGTGCAACGCTTAGTTTAGAAGTTAGTTAGTTATTTTAGTTTTACCGCAGCCTTGTAAATCATAGTAAAGGAATTACAAACGACATGATCATTGGTCATACTTGAACAACGGAGAAATCATTTTTTTTTGTAGGTGCAAGTACCAGAAAATATGAGATAATCCAAGCTTTTCTGAAAGGAAAACTGTGGAGCAAGTTTCAAATCTGGATGGGACGCTTTTCCACAGCTGGGGGTACATGTCTGCCCAGAACCGGCTAGCGATGCACCTATGTGCACGGCCAGCTAACGATCACGCCCTACTTACGGATCTTGCCTTACCTCTGTCTCCATTCATCCCATTGGAGTGAATTACCAAGTATGCAACGGCAACCAATAAATATGCGAGCATGCTGCCGAAGCTATGAGTGCACAGTTGTCACAGCTGATTGAAACGTGTCACCACATTCTGCACGGGGAAAACAACACCTTTTGCAGTGAGCTGGAACAATGTTCTGGGAAACCCTATCACGTACCAGTATATAAATGCGTGGGCCAATGCCGTTTTTATTTCACTGTGACTTGCTGTGGTTAATCATATTCGCCTTCTGGCGAGGAGTACGATGGACGCTGCAGTTTTTCTTCAATGTAATTATGCAGATGACTTTCTTGCGACGATTTTCAAAGCAGAAAACACCACAGTGCGTGCCAGCTTGCTGCTATCCGGTCCGGCACTAAAGACAAGGTGTCGCTTTAAGTTGGTTTCCGAGCTGCTTCCGAGACTCGTCGGAAAAGTGGGAAGAGTGGAGAGTCTAATGCAGTTCATATGCGGTTTTTGAATCACTTCGACTATATGGGAGGCGTCGAACCAATCAACTCCTCAGCCATCGCTCAGGTGGGAAAAGTGGAACCCTCCTTCAAACTCCTTGGTTCTTTAATGGTAGTGGTAATAATGGTATATTGGTCAAAAATGCTTTTATGACGAAAAATGATTGCCGCCTTCTTTTGGACCATGCTAAATTTACTATTCAGAATGTTTGACAAGATAGTGCTACAGAACAAATCAAGGAAACTAAAGATGGATATTTGCAGGAACAGTTCAGATAACCAGTATTAGGCCATACCGTATCCCGGAATTAGGCCGATGGAAAGTATTCAAAACACTACAACACCGAGTGGCCTCTGCTATCCTTGGAAAACAAACTTGATATCCATTACTAAGCCATATCGGCAGGAAAATTTATCTTCAGTGACTGGGATGGCCGAAGGTGTGTTGTATGATGGCCGTGACAGTCACGACAGGAGATGTGTTCCATGGTGACAGTTCGGAAATGACAGGTAAATGGGCCATACGCCAGAGAGAAATGCTATGAATGCTCCCAAAATATGAACCAAGGCATATGTCTGTGATATGCACCGACTATCCACCATTCGGCATGTTGAAGTACGATGACTCAGAAAATGCATGCACCTATCGCAATTTGCATTTTACGGTCAATTGTACATAGGACAGAACACGAGAGATAATATTATGTGGTATATAGGAAGTGTAGATTGTTTTTTCGAGCGTCTCATAGAAATGCAGACACCACTTCCCAACTGGCAGGTATGCAAACCAATGCAAAAGAATGCAGACACCACTTCCCATCCCGCCCTCCTCCCACACAGTGGCGGATCCAGGAATTTCCATGTGTGGCGGGTAAAATTTTCCTCTGAGGGCTTCCCTTTGGCTGAAGAGTGGGTGAGGGGAAGATGTACTCAAGCCTAACTGGAGGGCGCATCTTCCCGGTCAGAGGGGCGGCACCTTTCCATAGGAAGGCACCTTCCCCCAGTCTCACACCCCTTCCCCGGTATCTGCCCCTGCCCCATCGCCTGCTCAACGCAATTTCCTGTTAGCTTCCCTGATTCAACACCTTCACCACCCATATTTTTTACATTTAATTGTACCCTTGAATTGGCACCTTCACCATCCATGCTAAAAGTGGGAATTACTGGGGAATGCTATGCTATGTTATGCTATTCCACCTAACTAAAATCCCCTTTTGTGTTATTTTGCTCACAAATTGAAACGTAAGAATTTCCACAGAAAATAAGTGGTCCCATCATGTTAGTTACATTCATAAAAACTGCATTGGAAAGAAAAAAATCAAGAAGTAATAAAACACTTAAAGCACAAATTTACCCATTCGCCAATGATGTCATTTGTTTTTGGCTGCCAATAGGACAGTACAAATTAACATGAGGGTTACTGTTCGTTAGCAGCCACAGTAATCTGCCATTAACTAATGCAGCCTAATCCAATGGGGACTTGATGGCAGAGATGATGAAAACTACTGCCACAAATGGATGCCACTATAATTTTATGACGGGGTTCAACCCCTAAAAAATATAATTTTGTGGGTTGGATTTCAGAATGCGATGAGATCCCATGAATTATAATTTGGGTAAGTGCAATTCACTCTTTTTTCTCGTATAATTGGGTGTATTTTTCTTCGAGGGGAGGGGAGAGGAGGCCCCAGAACAGGCTGTGCCTCAACCTACAGATGCTTGATGGTGTAAGATCTACTATGGATGTTTGATGGCATAACACCCATGGTAAGTTTCTACAATAAGTGGTAACTTTGTGATTTGAGGTGCTTTGTAGATTTGCTGATTTTTCAACATCATGTGAATGAACATATTGTGAAGTGTGACCACTCATTTCTGTCAGAAATGCTTACTTTTCAGGGTATCGCTGTGCTTGAAGGTGTTCACGAGACAAGTTTTTTTAAACACACTTTGACCTCAATGAAACCAACAAAGGGTTTAGGTTTGGCTTGGTTAAGTTAGGTTAGGTTAGGTTAGGATGGGTTAGTTTTTCATTATAACAATTTTGTTTCGCTTTTACAATTTGTCAGAAGATAACTTTTGTCCTAAAAAAACAGGTTAGGTAAGTTTATTTAGGTTCGGTTGGGTTTTTTACTTTTTGTGAGAATTTTGTTTTGGCGGATTTTTCCATTTTCCTAAACGATTTTTTCCTTACATGGGAGGTTAGGCTAGGTTAGCTTAGGCTACGTTGCTTTTCCTTCTTTAACATGATTATTGTGCTATACTACCCAACTCAAAGCCAATCTTTTGGTGTTATTTTACCTGCCAGTTGAAAAGTAAGCATTTGCAGAGGAAATCATTGGCCACATCATGTTAACAACAATCATACACATTGCATTGTAAAAAGAAATGCCAAAAATTCAAATATAACTGAGAGCACAAATTTGTCCTTTTCAGGTTGCAAGTACAATATCACCAACAGAATGGCCTTGGGTAGGGTAACATATGGGGCTTTGATTTAGATAATGCGTCATGCAAAATAATGTGAAGCAAAGGAACATTACATAACATAACATATCTTAACCTCCCTTTAAAGAGAATATATCCCCCTCCCCAAACACAGAAATTGCAAAATTTACAAACAAGTCAATTGTTCTCAACATTTTCCAACTAAAAAAGCAAAACCTAACCTACCCTAACCTAATCTCACCTAACCCAGCTTGCTTTAAAAAAATCAAGTAAAAAATATTGGAAGGTTTTTTATTTAAATCTCAAATTTAGCAACTCAAAAACCTGACCTCATGTAGCCTAACCAAGTTGTTTGCTTCATGGAGAAAATGGGTATGAAACTTTTATCATGAACACCATAAATGACAATAATACCAACCAAACCAACCCATCCTAGCAATGACAGTTTCTTTAATTTGTAATGCACGCTCCACATTTATCACAGTTCAGTCTTCCATGGCACAGTGCCAGTCCTGAACAAATGGTGATGTAAAGAGCAGATCCAATGGCTCCATGACTACAGAATTATCAATAAACCAATGAAATCCATAAAAAAATAAAAAAGAAAAAAAATATAAAAAAAAAAAAAAGACCCATCTCGATTAAGCCTATTAAATTATCTGGTGGGAACAATTTGTGGTGAGCTTCGGCAAGTAAATTCTGAGCAGCACAATAAACCGCCCAAAAACCGTTGTCTGAGAAATAAATGTTTTACCCCACGAAAAAGCTGCAACTGGCATTGCCCATTCAGCTTTTCAGTGCCCATAGCTGAATAATGATATCATAAAATAACAAATAAGCTTGTTTGTCCCAGAGCAATACCACTTATGCTTTGCAAAGCATGTAAGGTTTTACGTGTTGTCAAGCTCAGTTATGTTCGTTACTGTAGCTTGAGCGTGTATCAACTGCGGAAGTCATCCAGCGCCCGTAATTTCAGGGATGTATGCAGCGAGGTTGGCAAGATGCTAACATAATCAGATTTATACCATGGATGTGGAAAAACATTTGCTGTGAAGACACAACGACCTTGTACAGTCTATAACAGGCTTTCAGCTTTCAGTTACAGTCTATAACAGGCTTTTCAGATTCTAGATCCAGAGGTTCTCTTGATCCCAGAGAGACCTCTCTTCTTCACTGCAATCTTGCTGCACGACTGCACCGATCCGCACGCCATCGTATCCCAAACCAAAACGGCCGAATGTTCGCATTTGTTTCGTTAAGCAGCAATAAGGTGCTAATGTTCCCGACATTTTTTCACGCTGCATATTTCAACTACCCAATTGCTAACTGTAAGCAGCCATAGAGCTTTCGAACTCCCACCAAAGAACACGAACTGTAACAGTGCTAGATATAAGCAGTTGTATTATTCTGGACAGCTTGGCATAACACTCATGCCTGCTGGTATCCAGCATCCTCATTCTTGCAGTCTAGCACCTGCAGGCTAGAATTAGTCCATTCCAGCCGAATAGTACACATGGTGCTTGTTACTTGCATCCTTAGAGAATAGCGTTGTTTGAAGCAGCCACTTAGCATGCAATTAGCAGGAAAAGTGCTACTGATGTTTTACAGCGTAGCATAACAGGAACCGGTTAAACTTCCCAGTGAATCGCAGGTTCAGCAGATAATTAATAATTCTCACACAATAGATGGCACAATACCATTGCACAATAGAAGCTTGATTTCATCATAAGTGGTCACCAGCATCACATCTCCTAAATGTCTATGTATAAATATCAAACAAGGCAATTGCTCCCAACATTTTTCAACTAAAAGAGCAAAACCTAACTTAACCTAATCTCACCTAGCCTAATTTAGCCCCTGGCCTGCTTTAAAATGAAGTAAAATAATTATTGCAATAAAACAAAATTAAACTCAAATTTTCCAACAAGAAATACCTAACGTCATGTAGTGTCCCACATATTCCTTGCATGCATGTCAGATATTATGTTTTTCAAGCTAAGGCATATTGGTTATTGTAGCATCAGGGTGCATCAACTGTGTAAGTCATACAGCGCCCGTAATTTCAGGGGTGTATGCGGCGAGGTTGGCAAGATGCGAGGTAGGCAAGGGTCTGGGGTGGGGTGAATGTGAGAGGAGGTCGGATCGGCAATGGGGTGGCGTGGGGATGAGTGGGGTTGGGTGAGGGTGATGTCGAGGACGGGTGGGTCGTTGAGGAGGGATGTGAGCTGGATACCGGGAGCCGGCTGCTGGTGGGGTGGTAGGATGGGTGGGTGCTGGTGCTGGCCTGGGTGTGGGTCTAGAAGGTGAGGAACGTGCAGCTGCATAGCTACGTCAAGCGGAGGGTGCAGTTTGTGGGGGAGGGGTTGGAGGTGGAGGAGATAGGGCTGTTGCGCAGGTGTTGGCATGCGGTGGTGTGTCGCACACTGTGAGCTTCCGTATACCGGCATACCTCCCTCTCGTATGCCAACTTGGGGCAATCGGGTTCGGTAGAGGGATGCGTCCCATCACAGGTTGCACATATCCATGCACACCGAACCGTAGCGTGGCTCTGGTGACGCTCATGCTCGTTCACCGTGATCGTAGCGCAAGCAGCGGTGGCAGCGGCACGTAAAGACGTACTTCGGACTGTTGGTCGTGTATGTGTACGTGTGGTGGAAGCTGTAGTGTGGTGAACATCATTACTAAGATGTGCCTAGGACTTCCTTTCGTTTAACGTGGTCTTCTGTGGCTGTGGCGTCTAGGAGGGCTGTGGTGTTGAGCAGTGTTGCTATGTTGTCGATTGGAATCTTATCCAGATCTGGGGCGACAATGTATCCCCGGATGATGTTGAATGTGCGTTGTAGCGTGAACGAACAGTGCCGATTGTTGAATGTGTTTGTGGCCAGTAGCGTTCGTGTGTCGGTGCTATTCTGTGTGTGTACGATGATGTGGGTGGTGGGCCGAGTGATGGTGAAATTTGGTGTGTTCAGGATGTGGGGTAGTTTTTTTGGCGAGAATGAAGGAAGACTCTCGTGTGATGGTGTGCTGAGGTTCATTGTAGGTACCTACTAGGTAGGCGCCTGGCGCAGGGCGGGCGCCATGCGCCTGAGTGGGTGTCATAGTGTTAGTGTCCGCCCGCCCCAACGGCAGGGTGTCCTTCCTGACTGAAAAATACCCGCATTCGTTGCAACCTGGACAGATATTTCGCCATTTGGTCCCTGTCACGGGCGCAATGGTCCAGAGCAGTGGGCTCGTCACCGAGCAGTGAGCAGAGGTTTCCTCCGAGCGTAAAGGTTAGCTGGGAGACAGACAGCAGTTGGGGATTTTGAGAGAAGTCGTGGGCGGATTTCATTTCCGAGTCGCAGGAGGGTGTGGGGTAGTCTCGTTGGCTCGTGATGTAGTCTAGGCGTCACGTTGTGGCGATAACTCCCGTTCAAAATATTGCGGTACGTTTTCGTTATATTTGACTGTGTGAGTAAGTCGGCCCAGGCGGGCGGGCGCATAACACGTAAAACATGAACAATGTTACAACACAGCCTAGGTCCTAATGATTTTGGTCGCATACACCAATGGGACCCATAAATCCCACTATAATTATTACGGCCATGTGATAATTTTCTAACAATACGACAACGTAAATATTCGCGGTTTTTAACACACTTTGTTAAACTATATACCTGACCTCCTACGCGGGTTAGTCTAAGGGGTGTTTTTGAGGGTACCCTTGGTGCATGTTAGCTACAACGGTAATATACTATTTTTATGTGACGATCGCGGCGCTCACTTTCTTGAAATTTCCCATAAATAATGTTCTGCCCGGCACTGCGGTTTGACGTGGGCGACCACTACCCACATCGGCCAACACCTTTAGTGCGGCACGCATTTCATCACAGTCCTATTCGTTACGTTCACTGATCTGTTCGTTCTGGCGCTCTTCTAAGTATTCGTGAAAGTGAATTACTTTCCTTCGTATGTCCTCGAGTATGGCTGCCGTACCGACCGTATCGTCAGCCCTGGGCAGATGCCCGGGCGGCAGACACGGCGGCGGTCCATCCGCAGCGGCCATCTGTGGCCCGTCATTCGTCTCGGGTTCCACGGCGTCAGGAATTTTTCAAGTTAGGGGCCGTTAGAATCAAAACAATTTCCTAGCGCCAGACCACAAAAATCGGCGCTGATGCGCTTCCCGTATATTCGCAAAAGGGAAGTGTTCCTGGCAACACTAGCGACTTGTTTGATGTATATTGATATGCTATATAGCTTTAAGGTCATGTTAGGTCACCGAGGTCAAGTCAGGTCAAGTTCATGACAGGTTAATGGAACCAAACTTGATCAACTGGAATGTTGTCATAAATGCACTACTGTTTGTCATTTGTACTGTTTGTCATTGCGTTTCCATACTTTATTCATGTACTTCACTCCTTTCTTCACGAAGCCGATTGCGCCGAGCTGCCCGACGGAGCAGTCGGGCGGGTGGCCCGGTTCCGGTAACTGGAACAGGTAACTGACCTGATAAAGTGCTGCTATATAGGTGACCTGAGGTCAAATGTTGGGTCTAGCATCTGCATTGCATCATTAGTAATGTCCAAAACATCATTGATGCCCATTTTGGAGCATTTAAACACAATCACAGCGATCCATAACAATGACAAGCCAAGCCGCGCAAAACAAGAAAATTTTGCAAATGTGACCTCATTTGACCTTGAAGATATTGACCTAAAGTCATGAAATTTGCACACAATAGAGTTCACTACCGTACCCATCCACCCCGTGAATTTCGTTCCTCCAGCTTCAATAGGAGCCGAGATCTTAGTGGGGCGGAAGTTTTCAAAGGCCCTCCAGGGCGCGTGTTAAGCCCGGAAGGTTGCACTTCGCAAGGATGGACCCAGCAATTATCATTGGGAAGGGGCGCAGAAGAAAGCGGTGTTCGGAATACAGCACGTGTATCTGCACCTGTTAAAACAAGTGAAGTATGTGCTGAATTTAGAACACGAACTTAAGCATTTTAAGACCGCATGGCTACACTTAGCAAGGGTAGATCCAGTAATTATCATTGATGAGGGGTGCAGAAACAAGCGGTGTTCGGAATCCAGCACGTGTATCTGCACCTGTTAAAAACAAATGAAGTGTGTGCTGAATTCCGAACACGTACCTAAGCATTTTGAGATCGCATGGTTACACTTGACAAGGGTGCAGTAATTAGCATCGGGAAGGGGCGCAGAAGAAAAATGCACCCCTTTGGGTTGGAAAGGTGCCCCTTCAGTAAACTTCAGTGTACCCCTTCCCACTTAGCGAATGCTTCCTCCGAAGGCGCCCCTCCGAGGAAATGCGCCCCTTCCCCAATGATAGTTACATGATCTGCACTTCCCAAGTGCAACCCTGAGGGCTTAAAATGCTTATTAAGCCCGTGTTCGCAATTCAACACACACTTTAACAGGCGCAGGTACACGTGCCGTATTCCGAACACCGCTGTTCGGTTCGGGAAAACACGGAAAATCGCCTGTGTTGTTTGCCGAATACATTTATATCCCAATGAAGACACCGCTTAAGACGGTGTTTAATACATTTGAGCCCAATAAAACAGGATTGCACAAAATCGCAAGGCTTTACTCTAGCTGTCGTTGCACAAGTTATTAGGAGGCGCTAAAGGCGTAACATTTTAACCATTCGAAATTGCCGCCCTAACAGTTGACCAGATATATGGTGCAAAGAAGTAAGATAAGCAACTGTAGACAATTTTTAAAAGAATATCATGTCATGCAACTAGACTTACCATTGTTCTCCATAATTATCTGCACACGTCGGACTGCAGTCACTGTGAAGCTATAGCTGGGTAACTCCGGACAGATTGCACAGCAATGGCGGCCGGACGCCGTTGGAAGAAAAGGGACGATGAGTCCAGCATCTATTCTCATGTAGCCGCAACTTGATACAACTTGAGACCTGCATTACTTCTCACGATGTATCGATATAATTACGCATGAATATTGAGAAACTTACTTGATCCATGCCATAAATCCGTTAAATATTGGTTCTCGGTGCCTAAAAACTGCACTCATTTAAGACATTGAGTCCGATAACTGTCCTTTCGTTAGCAACATAACAACCAGCGGCGTCGATTTGTATCCTTTTGTGGGGGCCATGGCCCCACCAATGTTGATCTTGCCCCCCCCCCCAATGTTGATTTGGGCCACCCCAATAACCCATGCTCTTTTTATGCTGATAAAAGTTCAAGGAAAAAATAACAAAAAAACACCATGGCCATGGTACATAGAAAATGCAGTTGATGCTAGCCAGCACATTTTGTACTGAAAAGAAACAGATTTGGATTAGATAGTGGGCTGACTCTCCACCTTTTGCTACAAAATTCCAAAGTGAGTGCAAAAAAACAACAAAATAGTTGGATTTCCCTCCCCTGTGGAAGGACAACTTACATCATAAAATGTTGCAAATAGTTGATGGTAATCAGGGGCGTCGAGTTGTATCCTTTTGTGGGGGCCATGCCCACCAATGTTGATCTTGGCCCCCTCAATGTTGATTTCCCCCCCCAATAACCTATGCTATTTTTATGCTGAGAAGAAAGTTAAAGGAGAAAAAATGAAAAACACCATGCTACTTACAAAACTTAGTTGATGCCAATGAGCACATTTTGTACTGAAATGAAACATATTTGGATTGGATAGTGGATTGACTCTCCACCTTTTGCTGCTAAATTGAAAATATGGTGGAAAAACAAAGGAGTTGGATTTCCCTCCACTTTGCAAGCACAATTTACATCATAAAATGTCGAGATTATCTGACGATGATGCATTGTAAACCATATTGTCTGAAAAATCTGCAAAGCCACTAGACAACAATTAACAATGTCATAATTATGCTTCCACGCATGGCCAATGGCAAAAGCACATGCATATGGAGCTTGAACTGGATTCATTCCATTCAATTTCCAGTCATTGTCAAACTTGCACACAATCCAGTCCTGTCAACAACATTCTGTTTTCATTGAGATTGTGGATACACAAACTATATTTATTTTCAGCAGTCAACCCATCGCACTATAAGCTTGATATTCACCTAGGTAGTAGGTACCCACCTATATCCCGATGACAATTAGCATATATTCAATATTGAAAGGCAGCACCCCAGTCTCGACCTGCACCAAGAGCCACTTGTGAGCCAAATATCTGCCAGCTTATGATACCATGCAATGCAAAAGTAATCAAGAAGCTGCATGCACACGGTATTATAATTCCTATTCTTTAAGAAATTAATAGGAAGGTAATTCTTGAAGAAATTTATAAACGAACCTTGCAAGCAAGGCATATAATGAGGTATATTCATTAGATGATTTGAACGCTTCGAACTGATTGATCGTGACGTCACCAGTTCGATGTAGCCCCATTCCTATGCTGTACAGGGAGCTGTTGCGATTTCCGAAAAAAAACATATATCGGATTATATTACGCCAATTCGCATGATTCTGGCACTGAAATAGGGATCGCTTCGCTTTCTTTCACCAATCTATCTACCACTTTTGCTGCAGCCATCGAAACTATCGTGGTATATAGCGTCAAAGTTTTCTTGCACACTGTCCAACCAGAATCACAAACTTCGGGGGCGGTTACGCCTAGCCGTGTGGCGCAGAGGTATGGACTCAAACTCGAGATCCGGAGGTGGGGGGGGGGTTTCTATATCTCCAATAACTTTGCTTTTTGAACCGCATTATTTTGCATTTTTTTTATTAGGTAGCAACCTTACTGCGTGTCATCACGCATATTGAGCACGCTAACTGCCACTGGCGGATCCAGGGAGGGGCCATTCCGGCCATGCCCCCCGGGAAGCGCTTAGCAGGGGGGGTGGGGGTGCATAGTGTCTTTTGTCCCCCGAAACCAACAGAAGTCAACTAAATTAAAATGCAGTAACTTTTGCCGAGGGAAAAAATACCGTCTGGAAGAAAGAATCTCTAATTTGAAAGGATTTTCTTTAAATATAGTTGTTTGGAAGCCAGCATAGTAGCATAGTAGATTCCGACAGACATCGAGGGTTCCATGCTGCTCAAGTTCTGCTTACAGCAAGAGTTGACAAAATCGGATCCGCCAGTGTCCACGTGCACGAACGTTGACGTGGTACAAGACGTTGAACGTGAGCGTGAACGTTTTGGTAAATAAGAACAAAAACCCGGTAACATAGAAACGGTGCAGGTAGGCTGTGGCCCCTGAAAAGGAAATCATGTTGTCAATTATTATTATTTTGTATTTATTTTTATTTTAATTATTATTTTTAAAATGGTCCCCTTTGCCAAATAGTGGTCGAAATCCTGTGATTTCAACCAAAACACGTGGGAGAAGGGGCATCCTCCAAATCCGTTCAACCCCTCCCCTGATGCAATTCCTAGGTACGCCACCGGGGGGGGCTGACGCCGAAAACCGAAAGTTGCCCCACCCCTCCAACCGGTGGGTTAGATCCGCCAGTGCTAACTGCAACCTTAATCCTTGGCAACGCGGTACATAGTTTATCGGCGCTTTCACTGGCAGATCTAGCCCACCGGTTTGGGGGGGGGGGGGGAAACTTTCGGTTTTCGGCGTCAGCCCCCGCCCTCTCCAGTGGCGTACCTAGGAATTGCATCAGGGGAGGGGTCGAACGGATTTGGAGGGTGCCCATTCTCCCACTATTTTTTTTAAAAGCACCGGATTTCGACCACTATTTGGCAAAGGGGCCCATTTTAAAAGAATAATAATTAAAATTAAAATTAAATAATAATTGACAACATAATTTCCTGTGTAGGAGCCCCAGCCTACCTGCACCGTTCCTATGTTACCGAATTTTTGTTCTTGTTTACCAAAACGTTCACGTTCACGTTCAACGTCTTGTACGACGTCAACGTTCGTGTACACTGGCGGATCCGATTTTGTCAACTCTTGCTGTAAGCAGAACTTGAGCAGCATGGAACCCTCGATGTGTGTCAGAATCTACTATACTACCATACTGGCTTCCAAACAATTTTTTAAATCCTTTAAAATTGGATATTCTTTCATCCAGACGCTATTTTTAACATCGGCAAAGGTTACTGCCTTTTTATTTAGTTGACTTCTATTGGTTTCGGCGGGGGGCAAAAGACACTATGCCCCCCTTTGAGCGCTTCGGGGGGGCATGGCCGGAATGGTCCCTCCCTGGATCCACCAGTGGGCGCTTTACCGAGGCTTATTTACTGACGTACCCGAGCAGAAATCGGGCATATTCCAAATTTGATGGAGAAATTCGGCGCAGCTTGGCAATCGCATTCGTGACGTCACAGCTTAGAAAAATGGGCCTACGGCGGCTGCAGAAGTGACAACCACCTGCTTGTAAGTTATGCAAGGTCAAAGCCCATCACCAAATGTGTCTGGAGAGACTGGATAGACACTAGCGCGCATGAAATGCCACAAATCGTGACGGACATTCCTCAGAACATCCAAAATCGTAACATCCAAAGATAAAAAGTATAGTTACAGAAATCCCAGCACCTCAAGTGTAAATTTTCGGTTGCTGTCGACAAATGTGACGGAGGTGAGACATTTGTGGTGCAATTGCGCGCAGTGTTTAATCCGGAGGCCAATCTCATGTGCCGTCGTACTGATTAGTTTTTTTGTACTTCACACCTTCTGATGTATCTGTAGATTGGCCCCCAAAAGTAGCGCAGGGGCCCCTGATAATGACGCTGGGGCCTCAAAAGTTTGCACCTGGGCCCCTGAAAATCACATTGGGGCAGTAAAAAAAGTCGTGCCGGGGTTCAAGAAAATCACGACGGGGGCCACAAACGGTCGGTCCGGGGCCTCCTGAAAATCACGCTGAGACTGGGGGTAATAAGAATTCTCACCCGGACCCCTGAAAATCACGCTGGAGGCATGACAGGTCCCACCGGGGCTCTAAAAGTCTCGTTGAGATCACCCAACAAATGAAGCCGGGGAAATGAAAAACAATCCAGACACGGAAAATCAATCTGGGATCTCAACAATGGCTCCAAAAGCCCACAAAACTTGTTGGGCCCCCAAAAACGTGTCGTAGCCACCAAGACTCGCGCAAGGGATCCCAACAAGTGACCACGGAGCCCAAAAAATCGCACTTAGATCAAAACAATTTCACGCCGCTTCTCTTGAAAATCTCACTGGGCCCAAAACGTCGCGCCGGAGCTCCACAAGTTGCAGCTGGCTTCCCAACAACCAATATATACCCGGAATGTCACCCTGCGGACACAAAAATTGCGTCAAGGATCCACAAAATAAGAAGTCGTCGGACGCCGGAAAAGAAACCTGTTGAGGCACCAAAAAAACGCACCAAGAGCCCGAAACCGGGGTCCAAAAATATCCTGCAGAGGGCTTACAAAAGAACATACTTCACCACAAAAACCACAAGGGGACTCTAGCGATTCGACCAGAGCACCAGAAAATTGAGAACGGGTCCCGAAAGAAAATTATCCGAAGGGCCTTTCTACTCTCGATCGTGCAATCTGCGGAAAAAACACGTTGAGCAGCCGCAGTGGCGTACTAAAGGTAAAAATGCCCCTCCCTAATGTTAGGCACCAAGGAAATACTTTCACCCCTCGTCATCACAGTTCAGGTCTGCTGTGCTCTGATGCTCCACCAAGGCCGGTGTGTTTTAGCCTGCATCTGATCGCTGAAGTATTTTTATTTAAGCCGGTGTGTGTTGCTGTGTGGAGTGAGGGGGAGGGTAACAGTGATGGTGACGGTGACGATAGATCCGAGCCCACTATATGGCACTGCAGTCGCATGCTATTACTCAGAGTTGTTATGTTGACATGGACTGTGCACTGCTCTTTTAATTATGTGACTTCACCAGTTATTGGACGATTTTTCCCGTTGGTGAGGATGCTGAATAAACATAAACATACACATTGTCGAATAAAAAATCAGAATTTTTGAGATCTGAAAATATAGTGGGCGAAATCCGATGAGTTTTTGGTTGGGGGGTCTGGTGCGTTGGCATTTCGGCCCGCCCAATGTTTTTCAAAAATCGACACCCTTGATAACAACCATGTTCTCAAACCGTTGTTGTAGTGTAGGCGCTGCTGAAGCTGAACTTGAGTATGTTTGCGTAAGTGGTGTTTCATCTCTGAGAGTCAGGACAAGTATTGGAAACATGTCCAATCAAGTAGACAAGTAGTCCAAGACATGCCCTGTCTTGGGTGTTGGCCACCCAGAATATTACTATCTCCTGGAAATTGTTCACTCCTTTTTTTCTCAAAAAGATGAATTGAGTTTGACAATGACTGCCATCTCCTTGGTGTTTGGTCATGAGCATGGGAATAATGTAAACACGAACCACGACCGTGAACAGTGCAAAATAAGTTTTTGATGACAAACGAATAAAATAATTGTCCAACTTGGAATGCTATGGAGTTTTCCTCTCAAAATCCAGGATTCAGATTCAGGGAAAACTCCTCAAAGTCATCTGCTACATTCCGACCATGCCACCTAATTTTGCCTCCATTTCCAGGATTCCCAGACATAAATCCAGCCATTGTCATACCCAACTGAAGTGACACTTGCAAGCAACCTTAGTGCAGTGCATGCCCAATGTGTGAGTGCTAATGTGGCACTACCATCATGAGAAAAGGTTCGTTGTGGGTATTCTGGCTGCAAGTTCAATGATGAGGCAAGATTGTTGAAAAGACATATGAAGACAAAGCATACCGGTCTACCTATCCAGCTGCAAAACACTGCCATTGGAAAAGTAGGCTGGTGGCAGTCATGGTGCATTACTGCAGGAGGGGGGTGAGGGTGGGGGTCAATTTCCCAGGTGTATAAAGCTGTTTGTTGCAGTACTTTATGCACAATATTTATCAGTCTAGCATATCAGGTCAGCCATGTTACCGCATTGTAGACATGTGGAATCCTGTTCATGAAAAATGCTTTGGTTCTTCCGATGTGAACCTTTGTTATTTCAATAATTTTATTCTGTCATTTCCACGGGTTTGATTTTTTGGGTCAGTGTATTTACCATAAGCAGAACTTGTTGCATTGACCAAAGGTGTTATACATTCCTTGAATCGAATGCAACATATGACCTATGACACTCGGTCCTTGATATTTGTGCTATAGTATAGGGGAATCCAATTGCGCAAATGTACGTATGCGCAAATGTACGTATGCGCACAAGTACGTATGCGCAAATGTACGTAAGCGCAAATGTACGTAAGCCCAAAAGTACGTATCCGCAAATGTACGTAAGCGCAAATGTACGTCTTCGCAAAAGTATGTATAGGCAACTGCCCGTATGCGCAATTGTACGTAACCGCAAATTTACGTCATAGCAAATATATGGAAATACAGCTTTAGGTAACCCAAATGTCTGAAAGCGCACGTGTACGTAAGCGCAAATGTACGTAAGCGCGAATGTACGAAAGCGCAAATGTATGTATGCGCAAAAGTACGTATGCGCAAATGTACGTAAGCGCAAATGTACGTATGCGCAAAAGTACGTATGCGCAAATGTACGTAAGCGCAAATGTACGTATGCGCAAAAGTACGTATGCGCAAATGTACGTAAGCGCAAATGTACGTATGCGCAAAAGTATGTATGCGCAAATGTACGTAAGCGCAAATGTACGTAAGCTCAAAAGTACGTATACGCAAATGTACGTAACCGCAAATGTACGTAAGGGCAAATGTACGCAAATACAGCTTTACGTAATCGAAGTGTATGAAAGCGCACGTGTACGTATGTGTACATGTACGTATGTGTAAATGTACTTGAGCGCAAAAGTACGTAAGCGCAAATGTACGTATGCGCAAATGTACGTAAGCGCAAATGTACGTATGCAGAAATGTGCGTAGGCGCGAATGTACTTGTGGCAAATGTACGTATGCGCAAAGGTACGTATGCGCCAAGATACGTAAGCGTAAAAGTACGTATGCGCAAATGTACGTAACCGCAAAAGTAAGGAAGGGCAAATGTATGTAAATACAGCTTTACATAATCGAAGTGTATGAAAGCTCACGTGTACGTATGTGTACATGTACGTATGTGCAAATGTACTTGAGCGCAAATGTACGTTAGTGCAAATGTACGTATTCGCAAAAGTATGTATAGGCAAATGCCCATATGCGCAAATGTACGTATGCGCAAAAGTACGTATGCGCAAATGTACGTAAGCGCAAATGTACGTATGCGCAAAAGTGCGTACTCGCAAATGTACGTCAGCGCAAAAATACGTATGAGCAAATGTACGAAAGCGCAAATGTATGTATGCGCAAAAGTACGTATGCGCAAATGTACGTAAGCGCAAATGTACGTATGCGCAAAAGTACGTAAGCGCAAATGTACGTAAAGGCAGAAATACGTATGCGCAAATGTACGTAAGCGCAAATGTACTTATGCGCAAAAGTACGTAAGCGTAAATGTATGTATGCGCAAAAGTACGTAGGCGCAAGTGTACGTAAGCGCAAATGTACGAATGCGCAAATATACGTAAGCGCAAATGTGCGTATGCGTAAATGTACGTATGCGCAAAAGTACTTATGCACAAATGTACGTAAGCGCAAATGTACGTGTGCGCAAAAGTACGTATGCGTACATGTACGTACGCGCAAGTGTACGTAAGCGCAAACGTACCTAAGCGCAAATGTACGCAAGCGCAAATGCACGTATGCGCAAAAGTACGTAAGCGCAAACGTACGTAAGCTCAAAAGTACGTATGCGCAAATGTACGTAACGGCAAAAGTACGTAAGGGCAAATGTACGCAAATACAGCTTTACGTAATCGAAGTGTATGAAAGGGCACGTGTACGTATGTGTACATGTACGTATGTGTAAATGTACTTGAGCGCAAATGTACGTAAGTGCAAATGTACGTCTTCGCAAAAGTATGTATAGGCAACTGCCCGTATGCGCAATTGAACGTAACCGCAATTTTACGTCATAGCAAATATATGGAAATACAGCTTTAGGTAACCCAAATGTCTGAAAGCGCACGTGTACGTAAGCGCAAATGTACGTAAGCGCGAATGTATGTAAGCGCAAAAATACGTAAGCGCAAATGTACGTATGCCAAAATGTACGTAGGCGCAAATGTGCGTATGCGCAAATGTACGTAACCGCAAAAGTACGTAAGCGCAAATGTACGTATGCGCAAATGTACGTAAGCGCAAATGTACGTATACAGAAATGTGCGTAGGCACGAATGTACTTGTGGCAAATGTACGTAAGCGCAAAGGTACGTATGCGCCAAGGTACGTAACCGTAAAAGTACGTATGCGCAAATGTACGTAACCGCAAAAGTAAGGAAGGGCAAATGTATGTAAATACAGCTTTACATAATCGAAGTGTATGAAAGGCTAATGTGTACGTATGTGTACATGTACGAATGTGTAAATGTACTTGAGCGCAAATGTACGTTAGTGCAAATGTACGTATTCGCAAAAAGTATGTATAGGCAAATGCCCGTATGCGCGTATTGAACACCGCAATTATGCGTCGCAAAAATGAAATATGTATAGGCCAAATTCACTCCGTACGTATGCGCAAAAGTCGCGTATGCGCAAATGTCGTACAAGTAAGCGCAAATGTACGTATGCGCAAAAGTACGTAATCGCAAATGTACGTCAGCGCAAAAATAAGTATGAGCAAATGTACGAAAGCGCAAATGTATGTATGCGCAAAAGTACGTATGCGCAAATGTACGTAACCGCAAAAAGTAACGCATAAGGAAGGGCAAATGTATGTAAATACAGCTTTACATAATCGAAGTGTATGAAAGCTAACGTGTACGTATGTGTACATGTACGAATGTGTAAATGTACTTGAGCGCAAATGTACGTTAGTGCAAATGTACGTATTCGCAAAAGTATGTGTAAGCAAATACCCGTATGCGCGTATTACCCGTATGCGCGCAAAAGTATGTATAGGCAAATACCAGTACGTAAGTGCAAAAGTACGTATGCGCAAATGTACATAAGCGCAAATGTACGTATGCGCAAATGTAAGTAATCGCAAATGTACGTCAGCGCAAAAATACGTATGAGCAAATGTACGAAAGCGCAAATGTATGTATGCGCAAAAGTACGTAAGCGCAAATGTACGTAAGCGTAAATGTACGTAAGCGCAAAAGTACGTAAGCGCAAATGTACGTAAGTGCAAATGTACATATGCGCAAATGTACGAAAGCGCAAATTTACGGATGCGCAAATGCACGCAAGCGCACATGTACCGAAGCGCAAATGTACGTGTGCGCAAATGTACGTATGCGTAAATGTACGTAATTGCAAATGTACGCAAGCGCAAATGTACGCATGCGCAAAAGTACGTAAGCGCAAAAGTCCGTATGTGTAAAAGTACGTAAGCGGAAAAGTACATATCATAATCCTTCGCTAGCACGTCTACGCAATCGGATAGAAGAAGGGAAGCGCACGCCACGTACAGAGCACAGAGCGATCACGAGACGAACGACCGCCTGCTGCTCGGAGGAACACCGAAGACCGCGGCAAGCGCACCTGGAGCCGAGGAACACAATAACAGCCAACTGCCACCTGCCACCTGCCACCTGCCACTTGCCACACCACCATACACCATACACCTACCTACACACGGCCCACACACCTCGCACCTCAGCCCCCTCCCACCTCCCACACACCACCACTACCTTTCCATCTTCCATCTCTCAGACCTCAGCTCAACCTCCCAAACCTTCAAGACGAACCTTTGCGACATCTTCAAGACAGCTTTACTCTTCATGCCTTCTACATCTACTATCACCAGTGACAGTGCTGCATCTTCGGACCAGTGCCCACTCTCCTTATTTGCTGCCTCTCACCCCGGGCCCTCCACCTTCACACGACGTCTTTTTATCTTTTACGTGCTTACTTCAACGGTCATTTGTCCTCTTTTTATCCGCTCCTACTGTTCACCATGGGCTCTCTTCACGCTCTTCCTAACCCTCCGCCAAACTATACTGTAACTGTGTACTGCGCCACTCACCTGCCACTTATCACCCTTTATTCAACGCCACATACAAACCAAACTCATACAACTCCACTAACAACATGACCAAAAACATGCACTCCACAAACCAGCCAACCGGCGATTTCTTCCTTTGCCGCCGGGGAACGGGGAGCCCATGGGCTCCCTCGACCCCTGGTTGGTGGAGGAGGACATCGCCAAATACACAGGAGTGCCCTACACTCCAAGCAAATCAGATCAAGGGCACTCCTGATACAAGCACACTCCGACATCGACAGCACAATTTTTCCCACCATACACATGATACACCAGACACCCATCACCATCACTCCAGCCACGAAACTCAACACCTCTCAAGGAACAATACACGCACGAGAACTTATCGGTATCGCGGTGGAGACCCTGGTCTCCAGACTTGGGAGTCAGGGTGTCTCTGCCGTATACCGGCCGCCTCAAACACCTGGACGAAAACACACCCACATTATCATCTTAGCATTCAGCACCCGGACCCCACCGAAATACCTCAAAGCCGGATACCTAAGATACAACGTCACTCCACATGCATCCCTCCCTCGGCGCTGCAAAAAGTGCCAGCGATACGGCCACTCTGAGGGAGTAGGGTGCCACTGCAACACCTACACATGCGGAAAATGCGCTGGACCCCATAACACCACAGCATGCCCAGGTGGCGGGCCTTGCTGCGCCGCCTGCGGGGGCAACCACGAGGCCGGGGACAGCTCCTGCCCTCGGTGGACGGCGGAGAATGAAATTCTGCGCCTGGTCCACCTGGAGGGCATGGAGCTGTGCCTGGCCAAGAGGGCGTTGGCCGACCCGCCGCACAGAGCCAGGTTACAGACCCCCACCACCACCACTAAACCACACAGAGTACCCGGCTCTGCCCACACCCACCACCACCCGACACAAGCACAACACAAACACCTACCCACAAACAAATCAAACGCGACCTCAAACCACACCAACACCCACCACCAGCGCACGTAAAACGCGAGCACCAACACCAGCATGCACCTCAGTACAGCGCCCGATACACCAACCACCACCACCACCAACCCGCCAACCGACACCGACACCTACCCCCCACACCCAAAGTCCACCGCCACCACCCCAACGGCCAACAGCTTCACCATATCCACAGACCTCTCCCCAACAGACGGGTCACCAACACACACAATCCGCACATACACAGACCAGGACACAGACACAGAGGAACATGCTGACATAGAACACTCTTCAACAGACACAGAGCGGACACTCCCCCCCACAACAGAGGCCACCCCCGCCCACAAACCACCAAAGACACTGAAAACACACCAAGACCGACCTCACCTAAAATACCATTTACGCGCGCCAACACACAAAAACAATGAACACAATCATACAATGGAACACACGGCCTCATTAGACATTGGAACGAATTCAAACATTACGCATTACAAACAAATTACACAGCACTATGCCTACAGGAAACACACTTCAAACCTCATGACCCATATCAATTTAACATTCCTCACTACACACGGGCCCCAGTGGCTCTTATTAAGCCTAAATACTTTATTACTTTATACTATACACAGAAAAGACACACAACATACACAGATCAACTCTTCTTCCAGTTCACATCACAATATGAAATCACAACATGATCTACACAGACGGCTCCAAATCACCTACACAGCAGACGGGCACAGCGGCGGTGCTGTACTCCAATTCAGCACCGCCGCGGGTCATCCTTCGTGCCCGTCTGCACGACACAGCATCCACGTACACAGCAGAATTATACGTAATCTTCTCGGCTTACTCCACCATTTACAACACTATAATTGAACACAACATCATAGCCACTGACGCAACATCAGCACTACAAAGCATCACACCCTACACCAAACACAAACACCCCCTCATCCCCAAAATACTGCACATACATAAACAACTCATTGCACGACAAAGACCACTACTCCTATGGATCCCAAGCCACACAAACATACACGGTAACGAACACGCAGACACTGAAGCAAACCTAGCCACAACATTACAACAAACCACACCATGCCGACTTTACAATCTGACTACTACCCCACAATACATCAGGCACTCAACAAACACATCCAACAAACATGGGACACAGCAACAACGCAACTCCACGAAATTCACCCCAAACACGAACACTGGCACACTATTAATCAACACACCAGATTTAAAAAACGAACACTAACACGACTACGGCTCGGAAACACAGCACTTACACACTCCTACCTCATACTACAACGCCCACGACCACAATGCACAACATGCCAACGAACACTCACTATCAAACACATACTCATTCACTGCACTAAATACAACAACCAAAGATAACACATCACAAATTACTGCAACACACACAACATCCCACTAAGCCTCACTACACTCCTCAACGACGACCATCCAGCACTACACGAACTTCTCTTCCACGTTCTCGCTATCACACGCCTAATTGATCAATTGTGAAGAAAAAAAGAAAAAAAAGACCGGAAAAAGACAATAAGATCCGCTAAAAAAGGAAGGAAAAAACTAATAAAACTCAGTAAAAAACAACAACAATAACAAAACAAAACTACGCCCAACCATGGTACCCAAAATAAGATGTTCTAGAAATACTAACAACATGGCGATGACCCGACCCCGAACCCACCCACTACACCCCATACCCCAAACTGGCACCGTCCGGACTGACAGCTTTCTCGACTACTTCATCTCCGGCTCTCAAACAACTCTGCTCTGCCATCTCTACATCTTCTAGCTACCAGGACCGACTCAACTCTTCAAGACGCCTCCGCATCTAGTGCAACATCGCTCAACAAGACAAGTAATCTATCCGCCCTCCATCTAATCCTCCAACCATTTTCTACTCACACTCACACCGGAAACAGCCGACATCACCTACAGGTGGCAGGCCGACCAAACACAACGACACACACACACACACACACACAAAGTACGTATGCGCAAAGGTACGTAAGCGTAAAAGTACGTAAGCGCAGATGTACGTAACCGCGAAAGTACGTAAGGGCAAATGTATGTAAATACATCTTTACGTAATCGAAGTGTATGAAAGCTCACGTGTACGCATGTGTACATTTGCGTATGTGTAAATGTACTTGAGCGCAAATGTACGTAAGTGCAAATGTACGTATTGGCAAAAGTATGTATGCGCAATTGTACGTAACCGCAAATTTACGTGATAGCAAATATATGGAAATACAGCTATAGGTAACCCAAATGTCTGAAAGCGCACGCGTACGCAAGCGCAAAAGTACGTATGCCCAAATGTACGCAACAGCAAAATTACGTAAAGGCAAATGTATGTAAATACAGCTTTACGTATTCGAAGTGTATGAAAGCGCACGTGCACGTATGCGTACATGGACGTATGTGCAAATGTACTTAAGCGCAAATGTACTTAAACGCAAATGTACGTAAGTGCAAATGTACGTATTCGCAAAAGCATGTATAGGCAAATGCCCTGATGTGCAATCGTACGTAACCGCAAATTTACGTATTACCAAATATATGGAAATTCAGCTTTAGGTAACCGAAATGTCTGAATGCGCACGTGTACGTATGAGTAAATGTACGTAAGCGCAAATGTTCTTATACGCAAATGTACCGAAGCGCAAATGTACATACAATGTAAGACTATGTAAGCACAAATGCACGCATGCGCAAATGTATATACGCACAAATGTACGTAAGCGGAATGGATTTACGCAACAACAAAATTACATGATACAAAATGTATGCATATTCAGTTATACGTAACCCAAATGTATGAAAACGCAAGTGTAAGTAGGCACAAAGGTACGTATGCTCAAATGTAGGCAAGCGCAAATGAACTTATACGCAAATGCACGTTAGCACAAATGTATATACATGCAAAGGTGCGCAAGCACAAATGTAAGTACCCACAAATGTGCCTATGTGTAAAGGTACGCATGCGCACCTGTCGCCTACGCCGCTCACGTGCCCTCACCACGCCTGCCGACCTTTGTCACCTCAAGACGGCCTTGAGTCATCTCAACATGCCCGACTTTAACCGGGCCGTCGCCTGGTTCGCCGTCACCATTGGCTTGTTCGGGCCCTCCGTTCACCTGAATATCTCAACCCCACAGAACACCAGTGGGATCCCGGGGGATCCTGTCAGAACCAGCACCTTACGGTCCACAGATGTTACTTGGCCCTCGCCATCCTCTGGCCTCTGGCCAGGCGGAGTGGGACCCCACGAAAAATATCAGGTGTGGTTCGAATCCCAGTGACCTCAGCAGTGGCGTATCAATGATTTAGTCTCGTGGGAGGGACGAACACCTGAAGAGCCCTACCTACTGAGGGACCCTATGTTTATAACACAAAGGAATGGAAAACCAATTACGGAATTCAATGGGACATAAATACATATCTAATGAAGGCAGGAATTTTATTGGATTGAGTCAAAATATCAGCACTCATCTGCATGAACAGAATTGCTCCTTTCTGTTATCCGCTAAGTTCAGACATAGTTTAATAGGGAGGGTGTTCATGATAAGAGTAGGCTCACATTGCTGTGCCTTTTCAACACCGTCACACGTTCTCAAAATGAGGCATGAATACCAGTGGGGAAAATTAAGTGCAAAAGTTGGGGACAGAGAGGAGCTAGCAACATGCCTGACCAGCTATGCGCAGCACACAGCTCCCCGCAAATTATTATTAATATTTTGCTTAACCGATGACACCCTGGTACCCACCAGGGCGAAACAACTGGCATCGCTGGAGCGACCGTCATCACAGCTATCGCTGGTCTGTGTCCTTGGCAGCATTTATGACTATGATGGATATGCTATCTCTGAGGTTGGCCCTCAGTATTCCTCGCACCTATCGCCACTTCTCAAGGACTCTCTTAGCTCTCAGGGGCCCCGATCCTTCAGGTGCTCATCCTAAGGCTCAGGCACACCCCAGTGCAGTTCTATCTGGCTCTCTGAGGACCTATTCATCCGTCAGGAGCTCTCTCCAACTTGCATGGGCCATTTCCAGTCCTCGATAAACCTGCATAGCTTTCAGGGAAATCCTGCGCACCTCAGAGACAGGCCTCATACTTTCTCGCAAATATCGCCAGCTCTCAGAACTCTCCTAAGCTCTTACCTGGTTCTGTTCATCCCTCAGTGTTCCTCCCACGCATCAGGAGCATCACAGTCTCATCCGCTCTAGCCCACAGGGGACCTTCCCAGTCCTCGACAGCATGTCGGCATGCAAAGACATTCTAGCTCTGAAGCTGGCTCTCAGTATTCCTCATGACCATCGCTAGCCATTAGGGGCTCTCTTCAGATCTCAGGATGTCCTGTTCTTTTCATAGGGACCTCCTTCCAAGCCTCTTGGACATCCCAGTCCAGTCCTCTATAGCTTTCAGTGATCATTTGCAATCGGCATGGATTCTCTCCATCTGCCAGCGGCCATTCCCAGTAATTGACAATATTTATAGCTGCAAGGTCTTTCTAGCTCTGGCACTGGCTCTCAGAATTCCTCACAACCATCGTAAACCTTAGGGACTCTCCTTAACTCTCAGGGTACTCTATTGGCCATCGGGGGCCCTCTCAAGCTGCTAGGGACACTTCCTAGCAATCGACAGCTCTTTAAATTTGTAATCTCACAAGGGACCTTGTTCATCCATTAGAGGCCGCTCTCAACCTCGGAACAATCCCATTCCAGTCCTCCAATACTCTCACGAGATCCTCTCCATCGCTCGGTACCATTTCCTGCTTTTAGGGACCCATTATGGACCCACAGTCCTGAATGGTTTGGTCTAGCTCTCGTCTCGGGGGAATTTCAGATCTGAGATGGACCCTCACTTGTCCTCTTCAGCTCTTAGGGGTCCTGTCCATCCCTCAGAGGCCCTTCCAACCCAAAAGAGCATCCCTGCCCTCTCTAGCTCTCAGGTGCCCTGTGTGCTCCTAAGCTACGAGCCCACTCCACCTGAGACTCTTCTTCCCAGCTGCCACGGGCATTCCAGCTCTAGGGCTCTAGGGCTCTAGGGCTTCTAGCTTCTCTCTGGACTTCACGGCCCTTGTCAGCTCTCAGGGTGAACGTATTCAGGTTTCGAGGGCCATTTTCACACAAGCTGTTAGATGCGTTTGCATTTGTCCTCGGTTATATCTCTGCCCCTCAGGGCGATCGCCTGGAGAGCCCCATCGGACTAACCAGGGGGCAGGTGCCTTTTCACCCCTTGGAAACGCCACTGCTTTTTAACGGCTCGGGACTTGGGCTTAGCGGGCCTTTGCGTAGCAACGGGATCCCACCGCTCCGGCCCGGCTCGTCCCCTAGCTCGGGGGCCTCGTTATCGGCCTGAGGCCCACTGTCAGCTTTGGGCCCCTCTTCATCAGCGTGAGCCAAAGCCGAAGGCTCTGCACGTCCGGCCCGGCCCCCCATCCGTCGGCTCAGGGATCCTCTTCCACGGTCAGGACACTCCGTCCGGCCGGAGTACCCTCTTCAAAAGTTTGGTTCTTCTCTATCACGCAAGGGGCCCTCCGTGCAGCTTCGGCCCCCAGCGGTCCAGAGGCCGTTCATACCGGCTCTGGTCCATCTCCGACGACCCAGAGCATCTTACGGCGGTAGGGATCTGTCCGTCGGCACAGTAGCCCTCCTTGGTGATCCAGAGTCTCCTCTGTCAGGCCGGAGGCCCTCTTTCAACAGCTTGCCCCCCCTCCCCATCAGGCCAGGGACCTTTGCACCGCTTGGGCCCCATCTATCGACCCAAGTGCCCTTTCTGACTGTCTGAGGTCCTCATCGCTTACGTACACTTGTGCTTACGTACATTTGCGCTTACGTACTTTTGCATAATACGTACATTTGCGCTTACGTACATTTGCGCATACGTACTTTTGCGCATACGTACATGTGCGCATACGTACTTTTGCGCATACGTACATTTGCGCTTACGCACATTTAAGATACGTATTTTTGCGCATACGTGCATTTGCGCTTGCGTACATTTGCGCAAACGTACATTTGCGCATACGTACTTTTGGCATACGTACATTTGCGCTTACGTATATTTGCGCATACGTACTTTTGCGCATACGTACATTTGCGCTTCCGTACTTTTGCGCATACGTACATTTGCGCTTCCGTACTTTTGCGCATACGTACATTTGCGCTTACGTACATTTGTGCATGCGTACTTTTGCGCATACGTACATTTGGGCTTACGTACTTTTGCGCATACGTGCATTTGCGCTTGCGTACATTTGTGCTTAGGTACGTTTGCGCTTACGTACACTTGTGCTTACGTACATTTGCGCATGCGTACTTTTGGCATACGTACATTTGCGCTTACGTACATTTGCGTATACGTACTTTTGCGCATACGTACATTTGTGCTTACGTACATTTGGCATACGTACTTTGCGCATACGTACATTTGCGCATACGTATTTTGCGCATACGTACATTTGCGCTTACGTACGTTTGCGCATACGTACATTTGCGCATACGTACATTTGCGCTTACGTACATTTGCGCATACGTACTTTTGCGCATACGTACATTTGCGCTTACGTACATTTGCGCTTACGTACATTTGCGCATACGTACATTTGCGCATACGTACATTTGCAATACGTACATTTGCGCTTACGTACATTAGCCATACGTACATCTGCGCTTACGTACAATTGCCGTACGTACATCTGCGCTTACGTACATTTACTTACGTACATTTGCGTACGTACATCTGCCATACGTACATTTGCTTTACGTACATTTGTCCGGTTACCTATGTGCATACGCCGTAACTGGCTGTGGTAGGATGGAATAGACAGGAGAACATACGATTTGCGGTCGCTGCCAGCGGCGGTAGTTTCGTATGCTGTTTACGGTTATGATATGGGAACTTATTGACATCTTTTGTTCTTGAACTTCAGCCAAATCTTCTGCTCGCCCTATCATAAACAAGTTGAGTAGTTCATGAGTACATTGCCAATGTTAATGTTTCATCTATATTTTCTCTGTTGACCTGTCACAAGTGTAAGTTTCGAAAAATATATTGGGAGGGCACAATACATGAAGGCATGGGCATGCCGAAATGAATGGGGGAATACTACATAGGATCGTATGTAAACACAAAAAATATTGGAAGGGGGATGGGAGGTGGGGGATGGGGGTGCAGAACCAACATTGGGCGAGGGACAAGTGTCCTCGCCCAATGTCCTCCCTGCATACAAAGCTACACACCTGCGACCCACGTGTGGTTCATCTTATTCTTCGGAAGTTTGTATGCCATGAACGTATAACACAATTAGCGTGGATATCATGCTCACTTTACTATTTTTATATTTCGCTACGATTCAGATTACTGTTGATTACCAAATCAGTGTCCTGTTCAGCCTGTATCAGTGTAGTGAGCATTGAGTGCGTCACTTCAGCCTGAAATTACACAAGCTGCTGAATGGTGAGATGTAAGTGACTGGATGGCAAATTGGAGATGATATATAGACTAAAACATTCTTCCTTGTTCCATTTTAGCATCTATGGAGGATAATTTGCATTCGCACTCTGCGTGTACAGGTCTTACTATGAGCCATGAACATGTCAGAACCGGCTCCACGTGCAGATTACAACCCATCATGGATTACAGATGGCGCTCTGCATGGTCTGAAATGTGTTGCGTGTTCGTGAGCGGCACCATCATTACACCGCCGGCGGCCCTGCACCGTCCAAATCACCCGCCGGCCAGGCAGCTGTTCGGAGGTCTGAGCAGAATCGGTTGCAACGCATACGCGCAGTAGTCTTCGGCCAGTCCACACGCGGCAGTCCGTAGCAGCCATGGCGGTGTCTCTGGTACGTACAGGCGAATCACGACCCATATACCTGTGTCGAGTAGTGCCACCCGTCACACAGCCAAGCATGGTCAGCCGTTCCCTCTGGTCTGCAGTGTTATACTGTTCCCGATCAGGATAGATGCATTGATTGCAAGCTCTGTATGCAGTTAATAACACTACATGCCATATTACTCATACACCACTATCAAACAGGGATTACATGAAGGAACTCAGAACTACGAATGAAAACGCAATATTTGAAGTGACCCACAGTTAATCACTTATTACTCCAGGATGCTTCACATCTTGTCACGCACTTTTACCATTATTGTTTTCATAGTGTAGAAGTGAAGTGTACTGAGCAAGCTTCATATGCAATCTGTCCACGCAGCACCAATAGGGAACAGGTTCAATTGAAAAACCTACACGACTAAGTTTATTGAGAAAAACAATGAAGTTCCACCTTCCGTATATTCGATATATACTGGGAAATGAACCAAGGAAAATTATATAGCGCACATTATATAGACTTCATCGCTTCATTCAGAACAAAAAGGAAGGAATACTATTTGTCTAGCCGTTTCTGCATACGCTGAAAATGTTCAGTAACCTGCTGCGCAAGCTGACGATGTTCAGTGTCCTCCTGCACAAGCGGACGATGTTCAGTGTCCTACTGCACAAGCTGACGGTGTTCAGAGTTTCTTCATGCACAAATTGACAATGCTGTGTGTACTGATCCACCAGTTAACCATCAGTCAGTGTGGTCAGTGCCCTCCTGCACTAGTTGACGATGGTCAGTGTATTGTTGCAACATCTGACAGTGGTTAGTGTGATGTTGCACCATCTAACAGTGGTCAGTGTACTGCTGCACCATCTGACAGTGGTCAGTGTACAGTTGCACCATCTGACAGTGATCAGTGTACTGTTGCCCCATCTGAAAGTGGTCAGTGTACTGTTGCACCATCTGACAATGGTCAGGGTGCTGCTGCACCATCTGACGGTGGTCAGTGTACTGGTGCACCATCTGACAGTTGTCAGTGTACTGCTGCACCATCTTACAATGGTCAGTGTACTGTTGCACCATCTGACAATTGTCAGTGTACTGTTGCACCATCTGACAATTGTCAGTGCGCTGCTGCACCATCTGACAGTGGTCAATGTACTGTTGCACCAGCTGACAGTGATCAGTGTACTGTTGCACCATCCGACAGTGGTCAGTGCATTGCTGCACCATCTGCCAATCGTTAGTGTGCTGTTGCTCCATCTGACAGTGGTCAGTGCACTGTTCCACCATCTGACAGTGGTCAGTGCACTGTTACACCATCTGACAATAGTCAGTGTGCTGCTGCACCATCTGACAATGGTCAGTATACTGTTGCACCATCTGACAGTGGTCAGTGTACTGTTGCACTATCTGACAATGGTCAGTGTGCTGCTGCACCATCTGACAGTGGTCAGTGTACTGTTGCACCATCTGACAATTGTCAGTGTACTGCTGCACCATCTGACAGTGGTCAATGTACTGTTGCACCATCTGACAGTGATCAGTGTACTGTAGCAACATCTGACAGAGTCAGTGTACTGTTGCATCATCTGACAGTGGTCAGTGTACTGTTGCACCATCTGACAGTTGTCAGTGTACTGTTGCACCATCTGACAGTGGTCAGTGTACTGTTCCACCATCTAACAGTGGTCAGTGTACTGTTGCACCATCTGACGGTGGTCAGTGTACTGTTGCACCATCTGACAGTGGTCAATGTCATGCTACACCATCTGACAGTGGTCAGTGTCCTGCTGCACCATCTGACAGTGGTCAGCGTGCTGCTGCACGAGCTCACGGTGGTCAGTGTGGTATTGCACCATCTGACAGTGGTCATTGTGCTGTTGCACCAGCTGACGGTGATCAGTGTGTTGCAGTGGTGTACCGCGGTGGCAGCCGTCCTAGCTATGGCGTTGATGGGTCTTGGCACTACGGCGTCGGACGACGGAGTGGCACTCAGAGATGACACGGGTGAGACACCACCAGATTGGATACTGGGCAGTACTCCTGATGCCCGTGATGTGTTGCGATTATTGTGTACGTTGCAGTAGGATAGGATCTCTGATTATAGATGCAATAATGCATACAGTCTTTCCTGTTCATACACTGCCATTGATAATTATCTCAGCCGTGCACACTCATATTTCCAGTAAATAGTAAGAGCTGATAATATGCATCTAGATGATGTCTAGTCAATGCAAGGACAATCATGAAGAAAAATGGATGGAGAGAATACTTCCCGAATGCTTGGGCCATCCTGTAAAACATATATTGATTGTGGTCAATTGTCGACAACATGAAGCATGGAGTAAATTAGGCATCACAAAAGCCAAGGGATCACGGCCCGCCCGCACTCACCATACTGCTACATGACATTGCAACTTTCATTATGATATACCATGTTGATAATACGTCCGAACATTTAATTCCTATTCGGGGTCCATCCGCCTATTATCCTCAGAGGACCCTCGAAACATCCGCTCCGTCGCCGCGTCGTCGGCGAGCGCGCTAAGATAGCAGCCTCACCGTAGCTGTAGCAGCCAACTCACTGAATTAAAACAATGGTAAAATCAGAAATAGTATGATTAAAAACCACTGATGAATTTTGAACAAACCCATACATTTCGTTATCAACTCAACTAACCTGTCGAATAGTAAGCCTCGTATCCTTCGAGCATTATCAACACTTACAAAGAACTTCTCGGTGAATTGGATTTCCCACACCGTTTTGTATCATGGATGACATTTTCAAGATAAAATGAGGTTATGTACTTTAACCTCTTACTTACTCTTACTCTTACCTACTTACTTCTGAATAGCATGATTGTACTCGAACTGCATCCTAGGATGGATTTCATGGCCGAAATTTGAAACTAGGTATCTTCTCGTTTAACCCCAGCGCGATGTAAAGTATTAAGTTGCAGAATGCTACCAGCCATATTATATGACCATATGAAGAACTTCAATCGTTGGACTTCACCTGTCTTGTGAACTATACATACATCACGTGAAATAATGTGCCGATATATTTGCATGACCTGAAGCGACATATCGTGCTAATTTGTCGGCTAAATTCCTATTGATCTTCTGCAGGGTCGGGTTGCATTGGCCGTTGCCTTAATGTGTCGACAAATCTTGGCAGTTGAATTTGCCTGAAAGTTGACTGATTGATCCAGTGTATAAAAATATCACGCCGCAGAGCAAGGGTTTTTATTTCTGAAATTTATTAGAGAGGGGGGGGGGCAAAATACATGAAGTCACTGAGCAGGAACAAATGTATTAGGGTTGCGCACACTCCATAGGGTCCGATATGAATAGTCGAAATTATTGGGGGAAGGGGGCGGGGGTAAAATGTATGTAAGGCAACACCCTTACCACAGAGATCCTCTTCTAAAGCAGCAGCTTTGTTTTTGTTCTCGTGTGGGTCTCAAGGAAATAGGGTCGAATTTGAGAAATTTGGGGAACCCTTTGATGTGAGCGGGCTGACGGAATACTCTCAGTTGATGTCATTTTCATGTATGCTGAGGTCGCATAGAGTTGGTCCCGGCTTCATAGGGTGTTTTTTTTTGTGCGCCGATTCCAAGAAGTTTGTGCTGAATCTCTCAAGTTGAGTGACTTTTCTTAGCCATTACTTTAGATATTCTGCCAGGAGCAGTAGGGGAAGGATGGGAGAGCTAGGACACAGAGAACTGGGGCAGTGCCATTACTTGCATCAGAGATGCACACAGATGGATTTCTTCTTTGTACTACGAGTATATATGCTATATACTTTGTACTTTATTGTACTCTTACTTTTTAACAGATTCTAAATTAAAGTATTTCGCCGACATCATATTACGGCCCGTTCATCTTCTGCCCAGTCACTGAAGAGATATTAAAATGAGGCACATCTTTGCGCGTTGTTCTACAGGTAGTTTTGTTCTGGAGATAGTTTTGTTTTTAGTGGCTTTTGAACTGCAACTTAGCGTATAATCTTGCACACCATGTGTAGGTATGTTCTCTCAAATACGTCGAGTGATTATCTCGAAATTTATATTTAAGGTTTCCCATTTCTTTCACAAAAGTGTTCACCTGGAAAGAATTGGGATTGGCCTACATTCGGGCGGGGAGTTAATTGACATGACATTCTTTTGAAATATTTATAATACAAATATATAAATATGTTCCATAAAACATTTAGCAAAATGTGCCATGATACGTTTATACTTTATTATTTACATACATGTCGAACGGAGAATGAAGTTATCGGAATACTGGTGAACTCCATGGAAAGTAGGGCAAGGGAAAAATTCATATATGATTTTTCTCCATTTGCATGACAAATGAGGTCACAGGAGGAATATCTCTGGATACTAGACATTGTGATGTTATCGTCGACATTAATCTCAAAATTGATGGCCAGATACCTTCGGTTCGCCTTATGTGCAGGGGTAACATTCCATAGCTTCTGATGTACAGTGCATGATTCTGATCAAAGGTGTCTCGGAAGCCAAAGTTCGCCACGTTCAGGCTGCACACACCAGGCTAAACGCTAATGTACGGAACCCCGAAAAGCATTGACACACTTTTGCCCAATATGTGATGTTCCTCCCATCAATGAGGCAGGGTGAAGCTGTGGATAGTTCTCTCCCAGGTCCCGATAGATAAGTTTGACATTTCCTACATCGCAGCCTACTTAGGTTTGCTAATTGCTTGGCGGCCCCAACAGTTAATATTTTAGACAAGCCCCTGGCCTGAACAGTAACTTTTCGCTAAAGATTGTCCGTCGGACACGAGCAGGACCAAAATTACCGGGCGACAACAGGATTGAGCCACTCTATACAGCTTCCTGAGAACTTAAGAAGAACACTGATAAATTACATTGACTGTTGTGGCATTTGATAACCACATCTTGTTTTAATTACGCATGGTTGAACCGGTAGTGACCCTATTAAAGTAGGGATCCTTCAGACCTGGATATGTAGGAGGATTTAATCCCCGTAAGAACTCCGAATCTACTGGGTAGATTTCAAAGCTGAATAGCTGAAGGCAATTCTACTGGTATAATATACACGTTTAGAAGGTCAATATACAACATTTATCACAATGGCTAAGTCAGGAGGCGTACAATCGGGAAAATGATAAAAACCACTTGGCATTCTATTTGAATTATACACCCATGAAATTAAGCATGGTTAGGAATAAATCACAATTAGTTGTCCAAAGCACAATTTGTGTACATAAATGCACATGCAAAAGAGCCAATGGCGTAGTCCAAATGAGGGGATGTGTATCATATTTATCTTTGTGGCTGGTTCTTCTTCACAGTCAGTGCCACAAATACCTAAGATGTTGACATTCTTACATAATATCAATACCATTATTACCCAGATTATTACCCAGTAAGAGTATTGCCCAGATGTGTCACCATATAATTATACCAAGAAGTGTCCTGTGTGCGAATGCTAATACATTTTTTGGCAATCGGAAAAACCTCCTGGTCCCGCCACTACGTGTGATTTATTATAATCGTTTACCCTGAATTAATTACCCCTCCCCTTGGTCCGCAATGGGCAAAGTGCCACCCTTGCTCCGCCACGTCTTGCAATGTGCTAAATATGGTATATTCTGAATATATATCATCTCTTGGATCCGCCATTGGGAAAATCTTCTGGCTCTTCCACTGCTTATGATGCATCAGTACTATCTGTTCTGAATTTACCCCTTACTTCCAACTCTCCGCTGACAACGTAACTGATACCAGTTTGAAAAACGCGATCAACTGTTGCCAATCTTTACCTCCCCCTGGATCCACACCTAACATGATTAAGCTCAAAATAAGCATGTTCTTAGGCAATCCAGGCAGTATGAGCAGTTTAGTTCCAAATTATAGTCACCTGAACCAGTGACCTGTATAAGACGTATTGAGTGAAGGACGTGTCTATTGGATACCGCGGGATTCATCGTCACAGCCCAGTTGACTCCGGCTCCAGCAGTAATGCTAAAGCAATGGGAAATGTTTCGTAACTGACGGCGCCAGGGTCGTGACTACGGAAGAACAGCCCCAGCAGTTAACATGCTGGACAAGTCCCTGACCTGAACAGTAAAACAGTGCAAATATTGAGACGCATGTGCTGTCCCTAAGTTTTCCCAAACATATCTCCGTGGTCAGTGGCGTTGCCACGAAATTATTCCAGGGGGGGGGGGAGCAATGTTGGAAGGGGTCCTCCTGCTCCCCGAAAGGGGGCCTCCTATTGTTTTTTAGGCTCTTGGTATGGTTCAAGAATGGGAAACATGATTTCATGTTGATGTCTTCTTTGTTCTTGGCATGGTGCATCATTTACGCAAAACGCAATAGCAATAATCTTCTTTGTTCTTCGCTGAGAACTGAGCCATGCCAGGGTATAAATAAGTAAATGTGGATAAATACCTAAGTGCCAAAACAAACAAACAAATGTCTTAATGCTTTCTCAACCAGAAGAATTTTCCCGCTGGCCTCTAGATTCCAGCGGGCTGGCGGGGCTGGTGCTGAACATATCTTAAAGATATCTCCCAATAATCAACCCACTTCTATGTCCACCAAGTCTAACTGAATATAGCTAGATTCATCACTACTGTTAGTCATTCCCACCAGCTTGATGTCATATGTAAGCTTAACCGATCATTTCTCAGTCCTAGGACGACAATTTCGCGAAGGCGACGATGAGAAATGGATTGAATTGGTTTTCTTTTCGCCATCTTAGGAATTCATTTATTTTTATAACATTTGGTGCTGGCCGCAAGGCACCTGGCACACAAGCTAAAATAATAAATCCTCAGCGAATACATTCACGGCAAGAACAAGCATTGAACAACAGTGCATAAATGACAATGCAACAATGCAAAAATGCAACAATGGCAATGCATAAATAATGCAAAACCTTCAAATTCCACGCCGTCACGCCCATGGTTTTCGCTGTGCTGCACCGTTTTGTAAATGACCTCGTTGAGAAGGTATTGAAGCTAGGAAGCTCTAATCATGCAAGCTGTAATCACAGAAGACAAGTTTGTAGGAAGAAAATGCATTTAAAAAAGTCATTCCTCCCAATTTGAATGGGGCATCGGTGTTGTTTTGTAAGCTTGTGAGGAGGAATTTGCCCCCTCAGTGTTGGCTTTGCCCCATGTTTCTGAAAATTATTGGAAGACCAGTGGCGTACCTATATTTGCGTCAAGGGGGAGGGGGAAATGCATTTGGAGGGGATCCACATACCCCATTAAAAAAGTCCTCGGATTTTGACCACTATTTTGTCGAAGAGGACCTTTTAAAATAATTAGTGATTAACCGAATTGTCCTATGAACGGACCTAATCTACCACTATCTTTTCTGATTCGTCGGATTTCAACCCTCACTCCCCACCCGGTTAGAATGTTTTCTTTTGGTATCCCTTGATAAGTCACCTCAAACTGCTGAAATTACACCTATACAAATCACTTTAAAATGTAAAATTTCCCACTTTCAGACATTCCAGTTCATAGCGCCCGGTCGCCACACCGCCATGATTCGTGCACATGCACACCTATCTTGCGCATTCAGCGCATTCGCCACACTTCGTGTGATGCTACGGTTTCTGCTAGGCCTCCTACGTTTTGCTAATTGCTGCCGCATGATAGACTTGCGCCATATTTGACGTGATGGAATGCTTCGTATGGACGTTCGCTGCGAAAATTCGATTCATCAAATTCGATCATTAGTTACCTACTTCCAACATTTTATGGTGGTTAACCCGCGCCGTCTCGGTGGTATGCACCCGCCTCAGGTTTTCCGCGGACAGTGAAAGAACGGCGCGCGGTAGCGCGCCGAAATTTGGAATACCTGTTTCCACATCAATTTGGCATGTTGTGTCAAAATTTTCAGGTTAGGTCATCTAGGGTCAACGAGTTAGTGAAGGTCAAGTGAGGTCACCTCCAAAAACGTTCAACCAGTCGTCACGCTTTAACGGATGAAGATATTGTAATGAAACTTTCAACGTTTGCTTATCTTTAGGGACACAACAAAACGCACCAGAGGAATTTTTTATTTTCCCCGCTTTTTTTATTACTTATTAGTTTTGCATATTTGCCGATTAGAGTTGAAATCGAAGATTCTGGCTAAAGTAGGCATTTTTTATTAGTGGAAGTTGACTTCGAACACCGTTTTTCGGTCCGCACTACCCATTAGGAAAAAAAATTAAAGAAAACATTAAAACTAAAAATTTTGAAATTTCCAAAAGATGAAATTTTGGTTTTTGGGTGGCCAAAAATGTTATGGTCCAGGTCAATTTCAGCTTCCTTTTCTGATTCCAAATAATTTTTGGTTCTTCAAATCTCCCCAAAAATGAACTCCCAGAGCAAAAAACATTATGTAAATCGTGAAAATCTAGGCCCCCTAGTGACGTCACGTTTTTTTTTTGGGGGGGGGGGGAGAAATTTGGGTGTGATGTCTGGCCCGATTCGTCGAGTGCTTTCCGATGACACCTCTTTCGTTTTCGTGCGACGCTTAGTTTGGATATTAGATGGGGTGGGGGGGGGGGTTATCCCCCCCACGAGACGGGGTATGAGGATATGACCGGAGAGACGGAGGGTTAAGAAATGCGGATACCCGCTGAGCTTTGATGCACTTCACATCTTTGATTAAATATGCTTCCAGATTGGCTACCGAACCGAGGCCCTGCCTCAGTCTTCGTTTTTGGACCCGTTTCGTCTTTCTTCGTCTACGGATGTGTCTTAGGGCTTCAATCCATTTTTGTTAGGACCCCAACACATTTTCGAAACCCTTGCTCGTTTTAGGGTTTTGTTGCTTTTTTGTGCACCGATGATTTTTTTAGGCTTTCAAAGATCCCGATGTGTTTATTTAATGCTCGGTCTTTTTGTTCGTTTTGGGACCATGATGCTTTTTACGGCCTCAGCCTCTTTTTCAGGCCCTTGTGCGGTCGCATGGCCCCTGTGTGTCTTGAGAGCCTCCGATGTATTTTTTTTGGGAGCTCCCAGTATGTTTATTTAAGGCTGCAAGGCATGTTTTAAGGCCCTGTCGCTTTTTGCGAGACTGTGCGCTTTGGAGTGCCAGTTGCACTTTCGGCCCCCGTTGTGCTCTTAAGGTCCCGCTGTGTTTATTTGGGGCTTCTGACGCACATTTGTGGGACCGCAGTACAATTTTGGGGGCTTCGGTGCGATTTGTTTGGGTTCCAGCGCGACTTATCGCGCCCAGGTGCGTGGTTACGGGGACCCAACGCAAATTTCCTGGGCTCAACGCCATTTTTGTGATCTCTTCTGAATTTTCTTCAAAGTCCGAGTCCCGGCCTGATTTTTCGAGCCCCTGGCGCCATGTTTTTGTATATCACCTCCATTTTTTTTCGAGCTCCAGTATGTTTTTCTGGGCCGTACGCGATTTGTGAAGGCATCTGATGACATGTCGATGCTCTAGAGCCATTTTTCTGACCCGGACAGTTATTTTTTGGAATCCCTCCTTATTTTGGAAGGCTCCGGCTTGATTTTTTGTTTTGATACCGATGCGATTTTTGGGGTCACACTGTGCTTATGTGGGGCCCTAGAGGCCAATTTTTGGGAGCCCCGACGTGAATGTTTGATGCCCAGACCAAATTTTTGGGACTACCGATGGAAATTGTGGGTCCCGAATGCTATATTTAGGGAACCGGTTCGAGTTTGCGGGGTGCGTTGTACTTAGCTATGACCCCAACGCGATCTTGGCGGTTCATGTTGCAGATTTTCGGGCCTCTGAGCGAGTTTTCTGGGCCCGCCGTATTTATCGGGTCAGCCCCCTGCGCGAATTCTGGTGGACCGACGCGAATTTTTGTGGCCCCAGTGCGACTTTTTGGGGCCCCGGCACGATCTTGGGAGCTTATCCCTCTCAGGAGGGAGGGGACATTTACCCCTATGACATGCCACTGTGGCCACGGAAGGAGTTTTTTTTTCAGCCGATGGCATCTTTCGGAGTGTAAAAGCCTTCCGGCTTATTTTTTCCGAACCTGTTCTTAATTTGCCGGTACTGGGGTCGATTCGATCGAGTCTCGGTGTGAACTTTTTGGACATCGAGTTCTATCTTTTTAAAGGTCCTTTTTTATAATATATTTTTTAAATATTATATTTATATTTATATAATATTATAATATTATATTATATTTCTTATATTTTTGGATCCCGGTACCATTCGTCGGTCTCCCGATGCGATTTTTTTCTCTCGATGCCCTGACACGTTTTTTTCCGGTGCCCAACGGGTTTTTGGGGGACTGACCCGATTTTTGAGGCCGTAGAGTGACATTCCCTTTCAGAATTTATTTGTTAGGGCAGCTGTAACTTTTGGGGACTGGCGCGACCTTTTGGCCCCCCCCCCCCCAGTGTGATTTTTAAGGGCTGTGACGCGACTTTTTTTTAGTCCAATGTAATCTTGTGTGTCCCGACGTCATTTGCTTGGATCCTAGCGCGAGTTTTAGTGACCTCGACACTTTTTGGGCGTCCAACACGTTTTGGAGGCTTTTGGCGTCATTGTTGGGGCCCCAGAGTGATTATCCATGTCCGGATTGTTTTCGGTCGCCCCGGCTTCATTTGTATCCAAATGAGACTGTTAGGGAATGGTACGACCTGTCGTGCCTCTAGCGTGATTTTCATGGTACGGGCGTGATTTTTTGGGTACCCCAGGCTCAGCGTGATTTTCAGGGGCCCCGGCCGGCTCTTTTTGGGACCATGTCGTGATTTTCAAGTACCCGGCACGACTCCTACAATTTCTTAGGGGCTTCCTGCAAATTATAGGCCTCCTCTCGCGTCTTAGGGGTCTCGCCCATTTCCTGGAGCCTCTTTGCCAGTTTTGGATGTCTTCTCGTGTCCTATACCCTCCTCCATATTCAATGGCCCCCTCTCCCGTCTTGGAGGGCCTCCTCCTACATCCTGGGGCCCCTTTAACATGACGTGGGGTTTCCTCTCATGTTCCAGGGGCATTCTCTGCCAAATTAGGGGCCTCCTGCCACGCCTCGTGGGCCTTCTCCTTTGTCCTGGCAAAGCCTACCCGTCTTGAGGGCATCCTCAATTTTGGAAACCTCACCTCCTTCCATACCAGGCTACCACTCCCATCTTAAGGGCCTCCTCTCATTTCCTGGGAACTCCTTCCGGTCTTCGGGGCCTCGTTCGGCCCTGGAGACCTCCTATTTCGTCTTGAGGAACTCCTCTCGAGTCCGGCAGGGGCCTTCTTTTCTCTTCTAGAGACCTTCTTTTTCAAATTGGGTGCCTCCTCTCACGTCTTGGGGGCCTCCTGCTCTGCGTTTTGATTCGATCTTTGCCCATTTTCAGGGTGGCCTCTTATCTCCTAGTGGACTCCTCTTCTCTCCCAGGTGCCTCCTCTTCCAACTTACAAGCAACCTTTCCTATCTCAGTTCCCTTGTCATCTTCTGGGGACCTTCTTACCCGTCTTGGAGCCTTCTTTCTCGCCTGAGAGCCATCCCTCTTATCTAATGGTCTTTCTCTCATATTTTAGGAGCTTCCTCTTTCATCATGAGGTCTCATTTCCAATCTTGTGTCGTCCTCTTCCGAAGTAGGTGTCTGCTGCCACATTTCTGGGTCATCCTTTTCTATCTTGGTGGAACCTTACCCGATTTGGGACCTGTTTTTGCGTCTCCGAAACCTCATTTCATATCCACTGGCTTTCTCTTCCGTCTTAGGGCCTCATCTCATTTTCTGAGGCCTCCTTTCCCGTATTGGGGCCTCCTTTGTAATCCTGGGGGCCTCCATTGCAATCCTGGGGGCCTCCTTTGCAATCATGGGGCCCCTTTGCAAACCTGGGGGCCTCCTTTGCAATCCGGGGGTCTCCTTTGCAATCCTGGGGCCTCCTTTGCAATCCTGGGGGCGTCCTTTGCAATCCTGGGGGCCTCCTTTCCAATCATGGGGGCCTCCTTTGCAATCCGGGGGCCTCCTTTGCAATCATGGGGGCCTCCTTTGCAATCCTTTGGCCTCCTTTGCAATATTGGGGGCCTCCGTGCCAATTGTTTGCACTCTCTTGATTTCTGGGGCTTCCTATCCTCTCCTAGGTGACTCCTTTTTCAAATTAGGGGCCTCCTCTCACGTCTTGGAGGCCTTCTCACCTGTGTTTGGAGCCCCATTATCCTCTTAGTAGGGTGCTTTTGTGTCATAGTCTCAAATCTTCTCTCCTAGGGTCCTCCTCTTCTAAAATATGGGCCTCATCTGGCTGGTCTCAGTGGCCTTCTCTCATTCCTGCGGATACCTTCTTACCCATCTTGGGGCGCCCTCTTGTGTCCGGAGAAACATCTCCTATCATTCCTTACTTTCTATTGTAGTGGCCTCCTCTTCCATCTTGAGGGCCTCCTTTTCCAAATTAAGAATATCCAGCCACCATAGGAAGCCTTCTTGTCTAACCAGGGTGGCTTCCTACCCGTCTCGGCATTCTTTTCGTCCTGGGGCCTGCTTCCAATCTCTGTCCTACGTGTCTTATTAGGATCTGATTAGATTTCGCGGGAGCCTCGTTGCCAGTCTTGGGGCCTCCTTGACAGCATGATCTTCTGTCTCGTCAGCCTCCTTGCTCACCTCTTTTCCTGTGCGTTTTCGGATAGGTGCCTCCTCAAATTTCAGGGGGGGGCGGGCGCGCCCCCACCCCCTTGTCTCACGGCAGGAGGGGCGACTGCCCCCTCTGCCCCCCCCCGGTGGCGACGCTCCTGTCCGTGGTGGCTCCCAATATTTGCTACTGAAGCCGCCTCTGATATAGTCGCGAAATTAAAAGTTTGGTCAAAAGCAGAAAAGTACGTGAGGAAAAAGTCGCCGAATGATACGTTCCTGTCACACAGCGTTCGGGAAAGACCACCAGGGAATCCTACCGGGACAGGGGTGAATGACGCATATTGTATGTCTTGTTATCAGTTAACTGGACAAGTTAAATATAGACTGCAATGTCACAAAATGATATATGATATAATATGTGTAATATGTATTATATAATATGTGTATAATAATGATATATGATATATTATAATGATATATAATGATACAAAATTATATTCTATGACAGTCTGTGTGTCTTTCACCAGCCTGTAGTAGGTGGTAGATGTAGTGTCAGGTGTCGATCGAGAAACACTCTCCAGCTGGCCCTCCTCCAACCAGCACACGCGTTTGAACGAGGTGGGACTCTCCAGACTTCGCCTCGCACACACCAAATTGACACACGATTATATGTTTCATCGACCACACCGCCTTCCACTTTGTAGCACATGTCACGTCCGCCTTACTGTCACCCATATCTTACATAACTGTCCAGCATATGCTCCTCACCGTCGCGATGTCATCCAGTATTTCACCAACATCCATTCACAACTTTCGCTTCGAGCTCTCCTCGGGAATGAGCACCCGGCACTCCTCGAGTTACTTTTCCGCTTTCTACAAGACACCAAACTCACCGAACTGATCTAAAGCCTCCGTTGCATTTACCTGATCCAAGCTAGTATGATGTGAAGTTAAAAGTTATATGACACGCGCTACACTCCTCACTGGCTGTATGACTCCGCTCCACACCTCTTCCTCTCCGACGTCGCAAAACACATACATATAGGTTACCTCACACTAGGTAGACAGGAACCGATCCAATTTGGCCAAAACGGACGGATTTCCTTTTAAATTGCTCTTGGTTTTTACCTGCGGTTTTCCAAGCAGCTTGGTGTTCCCCTTTTTAGGGGTTTCCAAGCTTTAACTCCACTTACATCGACACATACCAGGTCGGGCCTGAATTCCACGACTCGCCCTGGGTGCCAGGCCTCCGCTTCGCTTCGCTTCAGGTCTCAGGTGGGCAGTGGAGCCTCTCCGTAGGCTGTGAAGCTGCCCACCCTCCAAATGTCCTTCCATTGTTATGATTGTATGTATGTATGTATATCTGAACATGTACCTGTTGCCATGTATGTATCGTCCTTCTACGCCGTGTTTCTTCTTTAACGGCGTATCTCCTCTCTTGCTTAATTGATATAACCGGATGTCACATAAGCCGGATTAATGTAATTCCTTCTTTAACGTAACAACCTCTAGCAGATGGCACTTTGCCTCAGCTAAAGATTTAGGAAAAAAAGAAAAGAAACTTAGAACACTGTTTCATATATTTTGTACATCATACTTTTCACCCTGGTGAAGGCATTAACCTGAAACGTTGGTTTACTTTCATAGAATATATAATTTTGTACCATTGCAGTCTGTATTTAAATTGTATATCTTGTACATCATAGGTGCGTGTTAGATAACATTCCAACTTTTCAGACCGCGAGGGAAAATTGTTCTTTCCGTTCATCGTTCGGAGTACAACTACTTCGTTCACCGTGGTTAGCTCCACCACTACGATTCCCTTCACCTGCTTCAGTGAGTACACCCACATTGTGGGCTACTTTTTACTGCTTACTTCGCTGTATCGTGCGGCAAACAGGCATCACTTTGTTCAATTCCAGCACATGTTAGAATCCGTGGTGATCAGCTTGCAGATCAGGGTACTAGGCGGGCGGCACAAGCACCATGTCTTCGCGTGCTTCCACTTTCTACCAGTGACTAACCAAGGGCGTCGCCACCGGGGGGGCAGGGGGGGGGGGGCAGTCGCCCCCCTGCCGTGAGACTGGGGGGGGCGGCGCCGACCCCCCTGAAATTTGAGGAGGCCACTATCCGGAAATGCACAGGAAAAAAGTGAGCAAGGAGGCCGACGAGACATGAGAGGAGGCCTCCAAGACGTGAGAGGAGGCCCCTAATTTGAAGGAGGAGTCACCTAGGAGAGGATAGGAGGCCCCAGAAATCAAGAGAGTGCCAACAATTGGCACGGAGGCCCCATGAATGCAAAGGAGGCCCCCAGGATTGCAAAGGAGGCCCCCAGGATTGCAAAGGAGGCCTCCAGGATTACAAGGGAGGCCCCCAGGATTATAAAGGAGGCCCCAAGATTGCAAAGGAGGCCCCGAGGAATGCAAAGGAGGCCTCCAGGATTGCAAAGGATGCCCCCAGGATTGCAAAGGAGGCCCCCAGGATTGCAAAGGAGGCCCCCAGGATTACAAAGGAGGACTCCAGGATTGCAAACGAGGTCGTCAGGATTGCAAAGGAGGCCACCAGGATTGCAAAGGAGGCCCCAGGATTGCAAAGGAGGTCCCCAGGATTGCAAAGGAGGCCCCCAGGATTGCAAAGGTGGCCCCAGGATTGCAAAGGAGGCCCCAGGACTGCAAAGGAGGCCCCCATGATTGCAAAGGAGGCGCAATACGGGAAGAGAGACCTCAGAAAATGAGACGAGGCCCAAAGACGGAAGAGAAAGCCAGTGGATATGAGATGAGGTTTCGGGGACGCAAAAGCAGTCCCCAAAACGGGTAAGGTTCCACCAAGATAGAAAAGGATAATCCAGAAAAGTGGCAGGAATCACCTAATTCGGAAGAGGACGATATAAGATTGGAAATGAGAGCCTATGATGAACGAGGAAGCCCGTAAAATAGGAGAGAAGGGCAATTAGATAAGAGGGATGGCTCCCAGGCGAGAAAGAAGGCTTCAAGACGGGTAAGAAGGTCCCCAGGAAATGACAAGGTAACTGAGATAGGAAAGGTTGCTTGAAATTTGGAAGAGGAAGCACCTGAGAGAGAACAGGAGTCCACCAGGAGATAAGAGGCCAGCCATAAAATGGGCAAAGATAGAATCAAAACACAGAACAGGAGGCCCCGAACACGTGAGAGGAGGCCCCTAATTTGAAAAAGAAAGCCTCTAGAAGAGAAAAGGAGGCCCCTGCCGGACTCGAGAGGAGTCCCTCGAGATGGAGTAGGAGGTATCCAGGGCCGAATGAGGCCCCGACGACCGGAAGGAATTCCCAGGAAATGAGAGGAGTGGTAGGTAGCAGGTATGGAAGGAGGCGAGGTTTCCAAAATTGAAGATCCCCTCAAGACAAAGGAGGCGAGGACAATTGCTTTGCGAGGACAAAGGAGGAGGCCCACGAGGTGTAGCAGGAGGCCCCTAATTTGGCAGAGGATGGCCCTGAAACATGAGAGGAAGCCCCATGCCATGTTAAAGGGCCCCAGGATGTGGGAGGAGGCCCTCCAAAACGGGAGAGGAGGACCATTGAATATGGAGGAGGGTAGGACGCACGAGAAGACGTCCAAAACCGGTAAAGAAGCTCCAGGAAATTAGACGAAACCCCTAAGACGCAAGAGGTCTATAATTTGCAAGAAGCCCCTGAAATGGCAGGAGTCGTGCCGGGGTACTTGAAAATCATGATATGGGCCCAAAAAGATCCGGCCGGGGCCCCTGAAAATCACGCTGAGCTTAGGGGTACCAAAAATTCACGCCCGCACCATGAAAATCACGCTAGGGGCACGGTAGGTCGTACCGTTCCCCAACAGTATCATTGGAACACAAATGAAGCCGGGGCAACGAAAAACAATCCGGACATGGATAATCACTCTGGGGTCCCAACAATGACACCAAAAGCATCTAAAACGTATTGGACACCCAAAAAGTGTCGAGGTCGCTAAAACTCGCGCTAGGGATCCAAGCAAATGACGTCGGGACACAAAAGATTACATTGGACTAAAAAAGTCGCGTCGCAGCCCTTGAAAATCTCACTGGGGACCAAGAAGGTCGCGCCTGGACCCCAAAGGTTGCAGCTGCCCCAAAAATCAATTATCAATCGGAATGTCACTCTGCGCCCCAAAAAATCGGGTCAAAGTCCCCCCAAAACCCGTCGGGCACTGGACAAAACGTGTCAGGGCACCGACAAATTCGCACCTGGAGACCGAAGAATCGTACCAGGACCCAAAAATATCACATAAAGACCTTTAATAAAATAGAACTCGATGTCCAAACGTTCACACCGGGACTCGATCGAATCGACCCCAGCACCGGAAAATTAAGAACAGGGCCGGAAACAAATTACCCGGAGGGCATTTATACTCCGAAAGGTGCCACTGGCTGAAAAAAAAGTCCTTCGGTGGCCGCAGTGACATATCAAAGGGGCAAATGCCCCCTCCCTCCTAAGAGGGATATACTCCCAAGAATCGAGCCGAGGCCTCCAAAAGTCGCGCTGGGGCCACAAAAATTCGCGTCCGTCCACCAGAATTCGCGTAGGGGCTCCAAGTAAATACGGCGGGCCCCAGGAAACTCGCTCCGAGGCACGAAAATCTGCAACAGGAACCGCCAAGATCGCGTTGGGGTCACAGCTAAGTACAACGCGCCCCGCAAACTCGAACCGGTCCCACCAAATTTCACGCTCGGACCCACAATTCCCATCGGTAGTTCCAAAAATTTGGTCTGGGCATGAAAAATTACCGTCGGGGCTGCCAACAATTGGCGTCTAGGGCCCCACATAGGCACCGTGTGACCCCCAAAGTCGCATCGGTATCCGAAAAATAAAGCCGGTGCCCTCCAAAATAAGGAGGGATTCCAAAAACAAGTCCGTGTCAGGACAATGGTTCTGGAGTATCGAACATGTCATCAGATACCTTGACAACTCGCGTACGGCATCGAAAAACATACCGGAGCTGGAAGAAAATCGAGGTGAGATACAAAAACATGCCGCCAGGGTCTCGAAAAATCAGGCCGGGATTCGGAATTTAAGGAAAATTCAGAAGAGATTCACAAAAATCGCGTTGAGCCCAGATAACTGGCATTGGGTCCCGGAACCACGCGCCTGGGCGCGATAAGTCGCGCTAGGACCCAGAAAAATCGCACTGAAGCCCCAAAATCGTACTGTGGCCCCACAAATGTGCGTCAGAAGCCCCAAATAAAGACAGCGGGACCCTAAGAGCACAACGGGGACCGAAAATGCGACTGGCCCTCCAAAGCGCAGTCTCGCAAAAAGCGACCGGGCACGAAAACATGCGTTGTAGCCATAACTATATATACCGGGAACTCTAAAAAAACAACAAAAAAAAACACCGGAAGCTCTCAAGGCACACAGGGGCCATACGACCACACAAGGGCCTGAAAAGAGGCTGGGGCCGCAAAAAGCAGCATGGTCCCAAAACGAACGAAAATACCGGGCACTAAGTATACACATCGAGGTCTTTGAAAGCGCCCCGACAACTAAAAAAAATATTCGGTGCGTAAAAAAGCAACAAACCCTAAAACGAGCAGGGGTTTCGAAAATGCGTTGGGACTCTAACAAAAATGGATTGGAGCCCTAAGACACATCCGTAGACGAAGAAGTACGAAACGGGTCCAAAGAAGTACACTCAGGCAGGGCCTCGGTTCGGTAGCCAACCTAGAAGCATGTTTAATCAAAGATGTGAGGTGCATCAAAGCTCAGTGGGTATCCGCATTTCTTCACCATAAAATATGGGAAGTAGGGAACTAATGATCGAATTTAATTCATCGAATTTTCGCAGCGAACGCCCATACGAAGCATTTTATCACGTCAGATATGGTGCAAGTCTATCATGTGGCAGCAATTAACAAAGCGTAGGAGGCCCAGCAGAATCCGTAGCATCGCACGAAGTGTGGCGAATGCGCCGAATGCGCAAGATGGATGTGCACGTGCACTAACGTTGGCGTCGTGGTGACCGGGCACTATGAACTGGAATGTCTGAAATTGGAAAATTTTACATTTTAAAGTGATTTGTGCAGGTGTAATTTCAGCAGTGCGAGGTGACTTATCAAGGGATACCAAAATAATACATTCGAACAGGGTGGGGGAGCTAGGTTTGAAATCCAACGAATCAGAAACGATAGTGGTAGATTAGGCCCCTCAACAGGATAATTCAGTTGATCACTAATTATTTTATATAATAAGGTCCCCTTTGGCAAAATAGTGGTCGAAATCGGAAGACTTTATTGAGTAGTTGAACCCACTCCAAATACGTTTGCCCCCCTCCCCTTGACGCAAATATAGGTGCGTCACTGGTCCCCCAATAATTTTCATAAACTTACGCCAATGGAGCAAAGCCAACATTGCGGTGGAAAATTCCCCTCACAAGCATACAAAACAACACCGATGACCCATATTAAATGGGAGGAATGATGTTTTAAAATGTATTTTCTTCCTACAAAGTTGTCTTCTGTGATTACAGCCTGCATGATTAGAGCTTCCCAGCTTCAATACCTTCTCAACGACATAATTTACAAAACGATACAGCACAGCGATAACCATGGGCGTGACGGCGTGAAATTCGAAGGTTTTGCATTATGTATGCATTGTCATTGTTGCATTGTTGCATTGCCATTGATGCATTGTTGTTTAATGCTTGTTCTAGCCGTGAATTTTTTCGCGGAGGATTTATTATTTTAACTTCTGTGCCAAGTGCCTTGCGGCCAGCACCAAACGTTATTAAAAAAATTAATAAATCCCTAAGATGACGATCAGAAAACCAATTCAATCCACTTCTCGTTGTAACCTTCGCGAAATTGTCGTCCTAGGACTGAGAAATGATCGTTTAAGCTTGTTTATGAGATCAAACTGGTGGGAATGACTAAACAGTAGTGATGAACCTAGCTATATTCAGTTAAACATGTTGGATATAGAAGTGGGTTGATCAATGGGAGATATCTTTAAGATATGCTCAGCACGAGCCCCACCAGCTCGCTACAATCTAGAGGCCAACGGGAAGATTCTTCTCGTCGATAAAGCATAAAGATGTTGGTTTATTTTCGCACTGACGTATTTATCAACCTATGCTTATTTATACCCTGGTATGGCTCAGTTCTCAGCGAAAAAAAAAATGATTCTTGCTTTTGCGTTTTGCGTAAATGATGCACCATGCCAAGAACAAACAAGACATCAATATGAAATCATGTTCCCATTCGGGAACCATACTAAGAGCCTAAAAAGCAATAGGAGGCCCTAACACAGTGGAGGCCCCCTTTCGGGGAGCAGGAGGCCCCCTATCAACCATAGTTATTTAATGTGTGGCGACGGAAGATCAAAATGCGTGAGGTGTGGTAGAGCACTGAGAAAACGCCACTTCTTTGTAGATAATCCAGAATATGCGGAAGAACGCAAGTGTCATTGCGCACACTCCTCCTCAGCTGATTGTCGTACTCGGAGATGATTCTCGATTCGCTCACAACACGGCATTTTTGCTTCATTGAAGATGTCAGATTTCATTCATATAGCATGTGCACCTGGCTAGCTTAATAATTGCTTCCCCAGATGTTTGCTTTTCGACGTGATAATATCGCGTTTTTTAAGTAATGTTTATATGGGTGCAGCATGGCCCAATTAGGTTGACGCACCCTAACACCCCAATAATCAATCAATAAATTAATCGAGTACGGACACATTATCGGCGAGGCACAAATCCCTGACATGCTGTGTGATCGTGAGTCAAACGGGAATGCAATGTTCGCGCCATCCAACCATCCTTTTATCGTGCAGCCGAGCATAACGACATTCCCAAAAGGATTAACATACCTCTTCGCCATATAGTTTCAGCTTGTGGGGACGCAAGGAATGAGGTGTCCTGCGTGCTGGAACGGATCATAAACCAGGTTATGTTTATTGTTCCAGCTCATGTGGCCAACACGCGTGATGGCCGGAACCAGCTACATAAACACTTTCTGTCTAGCATCCCTGAAGGATCCATAGACTTTGCAGTAGATGTAGTCAACATTTGCTGTAATATACCGATTGATTAAACCATATGACCACCAGTAAGTATGATCCGGAGACACCTAGTTGTGATATATTTGCTTAGTCTTACCGTAACCGATATCTCGAACTAATACTGGAAGACTGCCACAAGTTAATGACACAACACGATATTTTTTCAGTAAAATTGTGCGATTTGTTGAAGTGTTATTTGATGTGCATATGGAGATTGCAATGGTTAGTCGGATAGCCCATCCCATTGCTATCATTTTCATGGGCGGAGGAGTTGAATCATTACTTCCGACTTCTCCAGACCGACTGCCGGTGACATCAAGTAAAAAAGTAATGAAGTGTTCAGACTCCATAAGAGACACAAGGGCCCATCAAGGTTATGACAGTAAAGGGAGGATACCATAAGCCTGGACAAAAAAGACACTCAACATCCAACTAGTAATACATCCCAAACTCCAAAGACCAACACCAACATCCCACACACCCATCAATACCTATCTACCTTACCTATCATGCCCTATTCAATCGATCCCGTGTAACACACGCATGGATCGAGTGCCTAGCAATAATTTTCAAACTCCATCCATGCCTGCTTAAAGGTGCCTATATCGTGCAAACCTACTAGCATAAATTTCACCCCATCCATCAATAATTAAAACAAAAAACAAAATTTTTCAGTCTAAAAAAATTGGCCCACCCTATTTTTAAATACATACAATGAGGGACTACCCACAACGTCAGCAGGCAGCCTATTCCATTGATCAACTACCTTTTGACTGAAAACCTGTTCTCGTTTAACACGCGCACTGGAGAGGGGGGGGGGGGCGAAATCGGCCCACCCCTCCGATTTTTCGTAAATACGTCCCGATTTTACCGGTCCATATACGCCATATTTTGTGTACCTGCATAGAAATGTCCGGCGCGTCGCTTACAGGAAGAAAAACGAAAATCGCCGAACAAATGTCGAGTTAGAGGCCATCAAAGTCAAAATATTTCGAAGCGTCGGACCACAAAAATCGGCGCTGATGCACTTTCCGAATATAGCAAAAGGGAAGTGTTCATGGCAATACTAGTGACTTGTTTGGTGTATATTGTTATGCTATATTGTTTCAAGATAATGCTAGGTCACCGAGGTCAACTCAGGTCAAGTTCATGACAGGTCAATGGAACCAAACTTGTTCAACTGGAAGGTTGTCATAAACGCAAATGACAGTAATGCGATTCATTTCATTTTGCATGTTACTCCCTACTGAAAACTTCTGTTTTTGTCATTGTGAACCTAAGCGTTTCATACTTCTTTCATGTACTTCAGCCCTTTCTCTGTGAAACCGATTGCGCCGGGACGCCCGCCGATCCGGCGGGCGGCCCGGTTCCGGTTACTGGAACCGGTAACTGACCCGATAAAGTGCTGATATATAGGTGACCTGAGGTCAAATTCCGTATCTATAAACTGTATTGCATCATTAGTTATGTCCAAAACGTCATTGATGCCTATTTTGAAGCATATATACAATCGCAGCGATCCATAACCATGTCAAGCCGAGCCACGCACAACAAGCCAAATATGACATATGTGACCTCATTTAACCTTGAAGATACTGACTTGCGGTCATGACATTTGCACAGAATACAGGTTACCACCATACCCATCTACCCTGAACATTTCGTTACTCTAGCTATAATAAGAACCGAGATATTAGGGGGGGGGGGGGTGTCGGAATCCGCCCTCTCCACTGCGCGTAAATTTCAGAGGCGCCCCAGGGCGCGTGTTAACTGTCCTACACGTTGACTTGTCAATACTGAATTGATGACCCCTATGTGATACTCAAAATATAAGGGTATCATTCAGATTCACCTTATCTATCCCTCTAGCGATTTTATACATCTCAATCATATCACTCCATAATCTCCTATGCTGGAGTGAGCACATATCTGATGACATAAGCCATTCTCCATATTCTAACCTACCTATCCGGCTGATGAGTCGGTCACTTTGTGCTGCACTCTTTCTGGTATATCTACATCTTTTTCTAAGTAATGGCTGCATGCTTCTACAGAATATTTCATGTGGGGTCGCACATAGGCTAAGTACAGTTTTCATGACTTCCTTGCTCTTATACCTCACACACTTAGTAATGATTCCCAGTATTCTGATTACACGTTTTCTAGCTGAATACATTGTTTTGATACTTTAAGGTCATTTAAAACTAACACACCTAATGCTCTTTCCTCTTCAATAACATCCAGTTCCTTACCTCCCAGTGCACATCTAAACCCCCAGATCCCAGATGCATAACCTTACACTTTTCATAATTGAAAGATATCTGCCATTGATCAGCCCACGTTTCAGTTCCTCCAATTCTAGTTCAATATTACTAGATTGATCACTACTGTTAGCCACTTCTACCAGCTTGATGTTATCACCAAATTTGAACACTGTATTCTTCAGTCCTACTTCAATGTCATTCACAAAGATGATAAAGAGAAGTGGACCTAGAACAGAGCCCTGTGGCACTTAACTCAGAACATCCTTCCATTCAGATTTACATCCATTTACCAATATCCTTTATTTCCGTCCCCTTAACCCGCGCCGTCCTGGGGGGGGGGGTTGATATGCGCCTTCCCCCCAACCCTTAAGGGTTTCCACGGATAGTGAAAGACGGCGCGCGGCAGCGAGCCGAAATTTAGCATACCTCTTCCCACATCAATTTGTCATGTTGTGTTAAAATTTTGAGGTCAGGTCATCTAGGGTCAACGAGTTAGTCAAGGTCAAGTGAGGTCACCTCCAGATAAGTTCAACCAGTCGTCACGCTTTAACGGATAAAGATATTTGAATGCAACTTGCAGCGATTGCTTATCTTTAGGGAGGAAACAAAATGTACCAGAGGAATTTCTAATTTTTCCCTTTTTTTATTACCTATTAGTTTTGCATATTTGCCCATTAGGGCTAAACTCGAAGATTCTGGCTAAAGTAACATTTTGTATCATTGCAAGTTGACTTCGAACAGCGTTTCTGGGTCCGTTCTACCAATTAGAGAAATAAAATTTAAGAAAATTGAAAACTCCAAATGTTGAAATTTCAAAAAATACAAATTTTGATTTTTGAGTGGCAAATTTTGTTTAGGGCAATGGTCGATTTCGCCTTCTTTTCCTGATTCCAAATCATGTTTAGTTTCTTCAAATCTCCCTCAAAATAAACTCCCCAAAGCCAAAAACATGATGTAAGTCGTAAAAACCTAGGCCCCTAGTGACGTCACTTTTTTGGATACAATTTATGTGGTGGTTTCTGACCCAACTTGTCGAGCCCTTTCCGATGACACCTCTTTCGATTTCGTGCGACGCTTAGTTTGGATATTAGAGGGGGGTTGTATCAACCCCCCCCCCCCCGAGACGGGGTGTCAGGATATGACTGGAGAGACGGGGAGGGTTAACCGTTCTTCACTCCAATATATCACTTTTTCATCGATCCCATGCTGCTCTAGTTGATTAGTTAGACGCCCGTGTGGAACTTTATCGAAAGCTTTGCTAAAGTCCAAGTACACAACATCCATCCCGCTTTGATTGTTTACGTCTCTAATTATATACTCCATGAACTCTAATAGGCCAGTTAAAAAAGGTCTTGGAGATCGGAATCCATGTTGAGTATCCCTTCAAAGTTTCTGCCAATCTAGATGAGTCTGAACATTCTGTTTGACAGCTTTTCTAGTACCTTACAAACTATTTATGTCAAACTGACTTGCCTATAGCTTCCTTCACACTTCACACTTGATCCCTTTTTGAACATTGGTACTACATTTGCAGTTCGCCATTTGCATGGCGAATTTGCAGCTTGCCAATATTCCGGTACTTCAGAATATTCCATAGACCGCCTGAAAATTGGGAACTGCTAAAGCTTGAGCGCACTCTACGAAGACACTAGCATATATATCGTCCGGCTATGAAGCTTTATTAGGTTTTATATTCTGCAACCATCTTTGTACATCTTCTGTAGTTGTAAGATCTTCCAACCTACCACCCGCCATGACATATCCTTCAGTTGTTTCCAATGTACCAGAGTTGTCTTTAATGAAGATTGATGAGATTTCCTTGCTTAGGGACTTAGCTATAGCACAATAATCAACCCTTATTTCACCATCTACCTCCAATGGCTCTACACAACACTTTTTAGACTTAAATTTGTAGAAGCTAACGAACCTCTTAACACTGCCTCATGAACATTCTTCAGTTCATTGAAGTTCAGCCAGTCTTTTAGAAGCCCTAACACACCTTCTAACTTTATTTCTAGATATTCTATATGCTTCTAGGCTTGCCTCAGAGTTAAACATCTTTTAGTTTCTGAAATGCCCGCATATTTGACTCCATTAAATGCTATACTTCCTTGGTCAGCCATGAAGCGCGCTTAACCCGCGCCGCCTCTGGGGGGGGGGGGGGGGTTGATATGAGCCCCCTTAGGATTTCCGCGGATTGTGAAAGAACGGCGCGAGGCAGCGAGCCGAAATTTGGGATACATTTTCCCACATCAATTTGGCATGCTGTATCAAAATGTTTAGGTCGGTTCATCTAGGGCCAACGAGTTAGTGAAGGTCAAGTGAGGTCACCTCCAGAATAGTTCAACCAGTCGTCACGCTTTAACGGATAAATATATTTTAATGAAACTTTCAGTGTTTCCTTATCTTTAGGGACGAGACAAAACGCACTAGATGATTTTGTCCGTTTTTTATTACTTATTAGTTTTGCATATTTGCACATTAGAGCTAAAATCGAAGATTCTTGCTAAGGTTAGCATTTTTTTTTATGAGAGCAAGATGACTTCGAACAACGTTTTTCGGTCCGCTCTGCCCATTATACAAATTTAAATTCAAGAAAATTGAAAACTCAAAGGTTGAAACTTCAAAAAAATATAATTTTGATTTTGTGATGGGAAACATTGTATGGCCATGGTCGATTTCGACTTCCTTTTCTGATTCCAATTTTTTTATCTTCAAATATGCCCCAAAGTGAACTCCCCAGAGCCAAAAACATGATGTAAGTCGTGAAAACCCAGGCCCCCTGGTGACGTCACTTTTGTGGGATACTATTTTGGGGGTGGTGGCTGGCCCTACTCATCGAGCGCTTTCCGATGACACTTCTTTCGTTTTCGTGTGACGCTTAGTTTCGAGATTAGAGGGGGTGGGGTTGTATCAACCCCCCGAGACGGGGTTTGAAGATATGACCGGAAAGACGGGGAGGGTTAACTTTGCTTCATATATTTTGCATATTGGGAATGAGCCTATCCTGACCTTGAAACAGCTTGTCTTTTACCATTCTCCACATTTCATAATCATCTGAACCCATCAATAACTCTTCCCAATGAATTGCATTGAAAAAGATCCTGAACTCATTGTAATTCCCTCAAGCTAAATTGGGAATCAATGTTTTAATGAATTATATACCTCCAACTTATAAGGAAAAGTATATAAAAGGGAAAAGCATATAATATTGTGATCAATATTACCGAAGGTCTCTCCTATGTTCACATTTTCATCCAAATTTTCCTCAATTGTAAAGACCAAATCTAACACTTCCTTTCCTCTTGTAAGTTTGGTTATCATTTGAAAGAAGAAATTTTCCTCAAAACGATTTCTTCATGACTTGCTTAGACGTCTAGTTTTGTCTCCCATCCCTGCTATGTTGAAGTCCCCCAACAATACAGTTCTCTTGTGCACCCTCCTACTAATCTCTCCCTACAACAACCTGTCAGTGTTTTCATTCTGGTCTGGTGGCCTATAGAATGCTCCAATCCATAATCGTGTTCCATTTCTCAGCATGATAACTAATCACAAAGATTGTACTCCTTCACTATGCACCCTATCCTCTACGGTATGATATTTCACTACTAATGAAGTCTACTAATGAACATCATAGGATGACGTGGTGAGTTTGTACTCATGGTCTAATTTCTTCATCGTCAGATGACGTTGTCACGACGCCAGCGTGCACTGGTAGGAAGAAGCGGAGGAGGAGGACCGCCCATCTCGCTGCTCACTTGTAAGTTCTGACGCTTAATTTGACCAGACATTTAGCGATATTATGACTACTTATAATCACCGTAAGCCTTACGGCTTGCAGGTGCTAAAATTCTGCCACGCATCTTTGCAGAACATATGTTTTATTGCTCTTCTAGGCGCTGTCAATCAATCAAATCAGATGGGCACTACATGACCAATGAAATCGATGCGCCCTAAAGCCCAAATAACTAACTCAGTCAAATCAGGCACTGGCTGCGTACTATGGAACGGCACTGGGTGTTTGGTAGAGTTGAGGTAATGTAAACACTTAACATTTTTGGCAAGCATTAAGGCATTAATCATTTTAAGCATTTTTAGAAATTCAGGATCACGCTCCCATTGCATACCTCCGAATATATAATAGTATCAGAATTTCATGAACCCCTTGACACAATGCATGCACATGCATGCATTGTGTCAACGACGTTTGAATATGCCGAATGCAACACCATGCATGCACATGCATGCATTGTGTCAACGGCTTTGTGATATTCTGAGAAGGGTCTTGAGTCGAACGTATAAAAAATGAACTTGATCGTGATATTAAAAAAAAATGTTTTCAAAACTTAAGCATGTTTTCAGTCTCTACTGATATTTTGTTTCCTTGATAAAGACAATATAGACGATTCGTCTCGATATATATCTGAGTTTTGATCTGAAGCAACCGTTTTTCAATCAAATGATGTATAGTTTAGCGTTCACCATTCTAATAATCTTACCAATCTATCTCTCCCACAATTCAAAAAGTGATCCCTACTTTTATGATATGTATGTTCTTCTAACCGCATTGTTTAGCTTGGTATGCATGCACAAAATCGGGAGATGTTCCGTGTCCAGTTTATTTGACTTCGATCAAGTAGCGAGGGGTCAGGTCAAGAAATAGTGTGCAATGTGTGCGAAGGCTATCTAGACATGACGTTTTTAATGTATATTTCGTTCATAGCCAACGTAGTATCAAAATTGTATTTCACGACCTAAGTTATCAAATGAAGCCAAAGCTATGAATCATATTCAACGTCAAGGCCATCCGAGATCATTATCCTACATCAGGTATATAACAATCTTACGATCGATAGCTGATAGACGTGAACATATCTTGAAATGAACCTTACTACATAACTATATCATGGCAGTGCTTGTAGCACGTATATCCCTACTTTGTCTTTAGGATCAAGTTTGTGACCTAATTTCATGGCTAATGTTGGTTAGTTGTGGCCCAATATGACTTTTTGTAGCAAGTTATGTGTAGTTAGCTATCCAATGGCTTTGGTTTTAACTCTGTCGTCATCAGATGTAGAGATATTAAATGTAATTTACATGTTCACTTGTTCAAAAATTCGCCATTCTGATTTTCAACGTAATCTAAATTTGAAACATAAGGCCATTTTCGGGTCCTGTTGCTCGAGGGTTTCCGATGGTGCCCGGTTGGTGCAACGTTTAGTTTAGAAAGAAGAGGGAGGTTTTAAATACCCCCGAAACAGGGTGTGAGGATCTGAGCAGGGAGACGTCTAGGACGTAGAGCCCTTCGACGTGTGTGACGTGTTCACTGTTTTGTTAATGCTGCGCGGTTCTCAAGACATCCTCCAAGGACGTTTTCACCAAGTCGCATAGCTATTGCCCGACAATGATAGCAGAAGTACTTATTGCATGTTGCGCTATATTTGCATGCAAAAAGGAGCTCTCAGAATCTCAATCGGGATATTGAGATCTTAAAAGCTGAACTGATCACTCAAATAGGAAGCTTGGTGCACTGGTGCATTAATCCTTGCAAGGAGCACCCTATTATTTTGGCATGTGACCTTACTAGCACAATGTAGGTGCTGGTTAACCCACTTGGCAGGAATTTGTTCCTTAGATGAATGTGTGCCTTGCTCATTTACGTGGCATGACTTCGGATATAATTAATTAACTATGCCAGTGTACTGTGTGCAGGCCGTGTAATGCTCATTCACAACACGTCTGTCATAATTAAACAAACCTTTGCATTGCAAAGTAACTTGATTCATGTCATGCCACTAGCGTGTGCATGGTATATTAAGCCATGGGTGGTAGATTTGGTTTACAGTGTATGCGCGACCGAATAGTGACCACATTTAATCAGTCCAGCAGAACATTCATCTGAAAAAGATGATCAGTTCATTCGCTTGGAAGCCACACGGTGTCTTTACGCAACACTGGTAGCATGTTAATCAGTGTCTGGAACTGCTGACTTAGTTGAATCTCTTGAACTCCTTAAAGCTATGACAGTGCTATTCAACCCTCGAACTCCCGACTACAGCCGCAATCCAAGTTCTGCTGGATGGGCAGCGGACAAATTCTCCCACCTTTAACTTGTACTATTGAATAATCCGAGGAATGCGAACTTTCCAGGTTGGATCAAAGAAGTCAAAGAAGATCAAAGAATATAGGCTTGTCCAGTCGACTGACCTATTATTCCAACCCGAAGATAAATTAAACTGTACGGCAAAACGTGTCGCACTAATTATTTTCCATTAGAGTAGTCTTGGTATACAGAGCTCCCCGAAAACGGTTGTCATCACTTTAGGAAGCAATTACAGAATGAACCACATGTATCAGGCGAGCAGCAGTGAGGTCAAGATGTCACAATTGCCAGAGAGCGCCACATATTTATAGGGTCCCTACTGTCTAGAAGGTTCATGCGGTATAAATATGCTCAAGTTCAATTCAGCGCTAAGAACTACATCATAAACCAAATTGTGCAAAGTAGGATCTGCTTACTTCACACCATGTTTCCAGGGTTGGTTATTTCCCTACTATGAGCTCGAAAAGTTGGAAGCATTGAAATGCGTGTGAAATAATTTAAAATCGTCATGCATTCCTTTTTCCTGACACATACAATCAGCGTCCTTGCAGCTATTCGCAATTTCGATCCGTCGGAAGGGACGACCGACGCATATTACGGATCAGCCCCGTGACCTGACCTGATATCGTCTGGGGACGTGATGCAAAACAGCCACTATACGTGGAGGGCATGTATCGTGAAATAAATATATAAATGCATCCATGTTGTCCTCAATCGTACACTTTTGGTTTTGTTGTTGTTATAGCTTGGTTTTAAATTCTAGACAGGAAAACGAAGTTACATGTTGTCCTGGACTGGCCTCACAAACTAATGGTTTCCGTTATTCTTCGAGCAAATACAAATGCTCTCATATAAGATCTAATGCTTTTACCTTTTTAAAACCTATTTATGAGAACCTTGGTGAGATACCACAAAAATGACACCTTTTGGAGCGAATGCCCGGACATTGACCTGACCTAACTCGGCGATCGTAGGCCAATCGACAAAGATGAGCTATTCAACCATGATAAGGTACGTAATGGTTTGGCGAAATACCAACTAATATGCTTGAGAATTCCTCGACAAATATGGGGGTACAATGTTTTCTTACCTCCAGCTCTTGCGATGAATCTTATTATCTGAATGTTTCAAGTGGAATCAATCAGAACTCAATCCCTAAAACACTTTGCATAATAGATTGCATCTAGCTTGAAATGTCTACCAAGTGAATCAGGTTCACCTGGGTAGATCATACAGCTTTACTGCAACGTCGGAACAAGAACCAACAACGCACAGGTGACAATCGCTTGCAACAAGGCCACATGCTTATCTCCTGCTTGCTTCATGACCATGTTCGTCTGGCCCCTGTACCTGCCTTGTATGTTACTGGCTGTATTGTCCTGACACTTGAACATGCCTGCAATTGAGCCGACTATGTTCGCCTGACACTTATGCCTGACTTGCAGACCCAATCAGTCGGAGCTTGTTCCAGAAATTAGCTCATCTGTTCGTGATGCATCTGAGAGCGAAGAACTAGTTCCGACAAAGTAAGCACACGATATCGATGAAGCACTTACACTAATGTATGATAGCGGAAATGAAAGCATATATGTGTATCCGATATTGTGGTGAGAAACCAACAAGGTGTTCGATACATCTTAGTAGGGCAATCGAGGGGCACGATATGCTTTGCATTTTCAAGCTCACTGAAGCCTCTCGTAGTCTTGAAATTACGTGCACATTTTATGGTCAGAATTTGAAAAAAGGACATGTTCACTAGATTAGACAGAGACCCCGGACCTAGTGACCATCATCCCCCCCCCCCCACTCGCCCCTCGCTGCGGCCGTGCTGCCAAAACATCTGGAGGTACATTCCTTTGGACCACACGGACTAGTTTTTATGGCTTCACCGGTCCCGTTGCAGAACCTTGTTTTTTTCCATGGCGTGTGCCTTCCACACCAACCTGTTGGCTTGCTATGTTTACGACATACATAATGCGTTTCCTGGTAGCAGTTGTTGCACATAGCGGTGTTCGGCTAGACATACCCCCTCCCCCCAATGTTGATGTGTTCAAAATTGTAAATATACCTCAATGCATAACTTGCGCATAGATTGATTGCGCGTAAGATACCCCCCCCCCCCCAAGTGAGTGGATTTGAAACCGAGTAAACTCGAAGTTTGCTAGTCTACACACTAACCTAGCCTAATTTAGCCTAACCTAACCTAACCTAACCTAAATTAACCTGACGGAACCTAAGATTCCCTGACCTGATATAAGCAGACATAACTTTAACTGACCTACCCTACCCTCTCCTAGCTTCATTTCCATAATTCCTACATAACACAATTGTAATTTGCTGTATAGAGCGTAAGTTGCATTAACCTATAAAATCCCCACGGCAGCTTGGCTGGCGTCACAGCACACGTGAATATTGTCCAACCTATGAAGTTGTCTCAGCAAACCCGGCGATTCCTTGGCCCCCCTTCCTGGTCCCCTTCCCGACTTCATTACCTGGTCGAGTTATCTGACCCTCTTCCTCGATCCCCTTTCCCTGGTGCCATCTGTGGTCCCCTTTTCCGGTTCTTTTACCCCGTCCCTTACCCCAGTCCCCTTCTCCGGTCGTGGCCTCTTCCCTTCCCTGGTCCTCTTCTCCAATCCCCTTCCCTGGTTCTTTTCACCATTCCCCATCCTCGGTTTCCTTCTCCGGTTCCCTTCCCAGTCCCCTTCCCGGTCCCCTTCCCGGTCCCCTTCCCGGTCCCCTTCCCGGTCCCCTTCCCGGTCCCCTTCCCGGTCCCCTTCCCGGTCCCCTTCCCGGTCCCCTTCCCGGTCCCCTTCCCGGTCCCCTTCCCGGTCCCCTTCCCGGTCCCCTTCCCGGTCCCCTTCCCGGTCCCCTTCCCGGTCCTCTTCCCGGTCCCCTTCCCGGTCCCCCTCCCGGTCCCCTTCCCGGTCCCCTTCCCGGTCCCCTGAAAAAGCCGCCTTTTCTTTTCACTCTTCCCCCGTGTACACGTGTCACATGCGGCACAAAATGTTTGCACTACAGAGCTTGGTGATGTTCATCATTTATTTCGTTAGCACGGACTATTATGCACATCTCTAGTTAGTAATTGGCCTGTACAACCACCAAATGTTCCATTGAACATTTTAATGAGTCCGGTTTTTCAACATCAGGGAATCCATTTTTGTAGGCAGAAATTAATTTTCAGGTTGTGGGCGGCGGTTCCCTGAACCAGATATGATTGTTCAACCTCCGGAACGAGCGTATAATTCGTTACAAGTAAGGCTACGTTCTTTACGCTACAATCATTTTCGCCCATAATTTCACTCCCCCCAAAAAAAGGCTATAACATCCACAAAGCTTGCGAGCTAAACATTTTCCACTGGGCTGTTGATCATATGGCGTTCCAGCGCGTTTGGAATATGTGTAGCAACATGTTTGGAAGCATGCTGTAGGCGTCTTGACGCGACATCGGGTGTCGCCCGCAGGGAGGATCGGCTCATCATCACGTCCTGGTCGATCATCCGGACCACCGTCACGTCTGTAAGCACCGTCACCACCTTCGGCGTCACAGTGTCACTGGGACAGCTCTGCACACTAGGCGGCGCCGACTTCTTCCCCGCGTGCTAGTTGCTGCCGGCCGGCGGCCGTCCGCCGCAGTGGAACGCCTACACCAGCCAGCCGTCCGCATCAGAAGCCGACTGGGGCCCGCTGAACTGTTATTTGTTGACCGATGTTTATGGTCACTCTGTCTCCTCATGCTTTGCGTTTACACACCCACCAGTAGTGCTGAAATACATGAAATGCCTCTCAATGAATGGCTACTGGATGCACTGGATTTCCCGAACCTATGAAGAGTTGGACCAGCTACGAAGAAGCGAGGCGTCCTGTGAAGCTATGTTACCGAGGGCAAACGTTCTTTTTAAGAACTGGACTTAACCCTCGCCTACAACGAGTATTACGCCATCCTTCCTATCAAGGAAGGGAGGTTGCCATCCCTCGGTATTTCTCCCTGATTAAAATACACCCTAGAACTGACTGATGCTGGGTAGGGAAAATTTGGCTCAGCCACGGCTCTCGTGTTTTTTTTCTCGTTTTTTCTTGCTCAGGATTGCAGCCGAACGCGTCGCACAATCCCGCCCAAAATGACATATTTTCTAATAGTTAATTAGTTGATCTCTTGGTGTTAATATTTGCATGTGTACCCAGGTTTACCTAGCTAGACGAGATCAAAGTGAGGTCACCGGTTTTGAAGTGTCATTTTTGGTGTACGTTATCAAGAGCTGTCGAAAATATGGTTTCAAGTTACCAAAACATCAAATCAATATGTAGGCATTTGTCCAACGAAAATTGAAAATAGCTTCAGTGGTCCCAATACATGCTATGAAGTCATGTCAACATGGAAAAAGAATGCTGTTGCATTTCCCCGCTCAAAATTTTCAGCATAAAAATCGCATTGTAACAACATAAATGTATTTGAGCCAGGCATTGTCTTCTAAGAGTGTGCAAAGCTTCATGTCGCTATCATAGTCGGATTTCGGAGGCATACCTCAAAGTATGTACCGGTACTCCTCTACCCAGAAATGACGAATTGTTAAAATGTGATCGTCCTTTTTTATGCGGACTGAAAGCACGGGGCAGTGGCCAAGTGGTGCACGGAGATCTATAACTGTATGCTGCAAGACGGGATGCGAAATGAAGTATTTTAAGCTTAATATGCAAAACATGACCATACAACATCCATATATATATATATATATATATATATATTTATATATATATATATATATATATATATATATATATATATATATATATATATATATATATATATATATATATATATATATATATATTTATATATATATATATATATATATTTATATATATATATATATATATATATATATATATATATATATATATATATATGTATTTGTTTGTGTGTATGTGTATGTGTGTGTGTGTGTGTGTGCACTTGTAATTCGTGCATACCGAGGCCATTTTCTGTTTGCACACCTGACAACCGAGGACATGAAGTGAATACCGAGAACATTTTTGACGTCCACGGTTTTCAAAATCCGTCCGGAGCATTGTCAGATGCTTTCCAGTCCCCCGGCGAATTTTCTCGACATCCTCAGTTTTCACCATATATGTGACCGTGTGTGTCCAGCGGGTGTGTATGTGTGCACTGTGCAGATAAAATGTGAGCAAGCCGAAAGTTGCAGTGCAGACGCGACGCGCTCATGTTTGCAACTTGACACCACTCATGTTTGCAACTTGGTGCAAGGTCGACAGGGTGCCGGAGTGAGGCGGCCGCGCCAATTGGCCTCAACCGACTCGGCTTGCGGCCGGTGGCCGGCAACCGCGTTCGGGAAAATCTGTTCTTGCAAAATGATTGGCGCTTCGGTTAGACATATTTGTACCATTCTAATCAGATGGGATAGGACTACGGCTTGGAGGTTGGGAGTTAAGACAGCTATTATGAGCCACACTTTGTAACTAGGCATTAGAGAGTGAGACAACTAGGCAACCGAGGGTGAGAACATCTGGTGCCCTACATAAATATTTAGGCGAGGTACGTTTTAAAACATCTTTGGGATTGCATCTTAACCCGCGCAGTATCGGAGGATCTTTTTACAAACCCATTAGGTTTTCCACGGAAAAAAAAAAATACGGCGTGCAACAACGTGCCCAATATTGGCATACCTGTTCCGACATTAATTTGATATGTTTTGTGAAAATTTTGAGGTCAGGTCATTCACTGTCCCCGAGTTAATTACGGTCAAGTGAGGTCACCTCCAAAAATGTTCAACCAGTCGTCACGCCTTAACGGGTGAATATGTTTGAATGAAACTTTCAGCGTTTGCTTACTTTTAGAGATGCAACAAAGTTCCCCAGAGGAATTTTTGAAATCTTGCGTTTTTGATGATTTACTTCTTTTGCTTATTTGCTTTTTTGGATAAAAATAGAAGATTCTTACTAAGTTAAGCAATTTATACGGGGATAAGCTTACTTAAACAAAGTTTCTTGGTGTGTTCTATCAATTAGACACAAACAAAGTAAATAAAGTCGAAAACTCAAAATTTTGGAATGAAAAAGTTTATTTTTGAGTGCGCGAAAATTTTGGGACCACGGTCCAATTCGTCGTCTTTTTCTGATTACAAGCATGTTTTGTTTTTAAAATCTACAAAATAAACTCCCCAGAGCATACAACTTGACGTCAATCGTGACCACATATTCTCCCTGTTGACGTCACATTTTGAGATGTTAAAATGCTGCGGGTGGATTCTAGTCATATTCGTCGAGTGAGTTCCGATGACACATCTTCCGGTTTCGTGCGACGCTTAGTTTGGAGATTAGATGGTAATATTATGAGCCCCCACACCTCCCCCCCCCCCGCCCCTGGTAGGGTGTGAGGATCTTACCGGAATGACGGGAAAGGTTAATGTATTACCTCTAGGTTAAATATTCCACCGTTTAATACCTGGGGAATACGTCGCGCTGACAACGAAGGACTTTGTTCAGATTCCTGAACAAGAAATATCATCATCATACTAGGTTCTTGCAGGAAACCTAGTCCAATATTGAAGACGATAAAGTTTGGAACTATTTATTGGGATGAGACATCCTTCATTCATGGTGGAAGCAAACCAGATTCTGGTGTAGTGACAGTACTTCCTCGCTTGCGGAAACTAATCAGCTGAGCTAATGTGCATACATAGGTTTCGTTTCCAAAGAGATTAAAGGTAGATTAAATGATACGGAGCCTAGCTGGACCTCGGACGATCTTTTTCAGCTTCTGAGTTCTTCGGGTTTAAGGCCGAGATAGATAGACTGGTTTCGGGGCTTTCGGACTTTGGGAGTTTCGCACTGCATGAGTTCAATACTGAACTCCATCATAACCCTATGGCAACACGTGACGGTCACCACATTATCTGTCTTTAATTTTGGTGAAGTTGGAGGCGCAGCCGCATCTGTTCATCCAGCTCCATCAACTTTAACCATACAATTGATATTGACTGATGTGACAGCGGCCACAATGAGGTGTGGGGCTGCAGTAGCTGACAAGGAGTTTCCGGTTTCTTGCAGCGTGATCACTACTGAGCATATCACGGCTTTTGCTAGCATAGGCGAAATTTCTCGAAAAACTAACAAATATACTTCTGAAACGTGACTCAGTGGTGACGACTTCCCTAGCATTCCTTGGGCCAACATGATGAATACGTTTTGCTCGTTCAAATGTATCAATCAGGATTCCTTGTCGGCCGTTGTAGTCACGCACCTTATAATGCTCCTGGCCAGGCCAGTGCATGTTAGCACTGTCTTCAGGGATGCTTGAGCCGGAGGAAGGGAGACACAGCGGGAGTACCTCTGACACTATCACAATGTTGTACACAAATTTTATACAGAATGACCATGGCGGGGAATAATGCCTGAACACACTGTTCATGGTTTTTCTTCAGAAAACCAACCTTAAAGTGCTGAATCGCCTTCTGAATGCAACGTGACATTCAGCGGCCAATTCGACGGATGATTTGGTTAATTTAGTGCTTCATAAATAGAGCTGAACACAACACAGCATAGACCACCGCTGTAGGGTGTGTTCGTCGCTATCCGCCTCCAGTGTTAGTCGCCGGCGCGCAATGACACGGGGAAATTTCTAGTTCTTTGGGGGAGGCGTCCGGTCCATCCATTGCTATGGCACATCGGAATAGTCCCCGAATAAAGTGAAGGGTCAGGTGTCATGTCACAGGCCTGACATGGAAGGGGAGGGAAGGTTACCTATTGAGGTTACGTTATATTTACATTACATTACATTGCATTGCATTTTGCCACCTTAACCAGCAATCGGACAAACGTGTGCTACATCTCCAAGTATTTCCAAGCGGATTGCTAGCGAAGCAAAAGAAAGTCCAGCGTGCTGCATGTGATCAGCTGTCGCGATTAATACCCCATCTCGGGATACTAATGCTTACCTTAGATTAGCTTGGACCTCGCAGTGGAGGGATTAATTATACCCCTCTAAGGTTTCCTGACATCCCTTATAACCCGTACAAGGCATCACTTTAATATTTTCTCATATCATCCGACAATTGATAATGTGCATGATGTCAAAGATTGAAGTGCAGTCTATTAAATTAACGAAGTTAGGGTTGGCCAAAATCAGGTGACGACCTTTATCAGTGCAGTCCTTAGATGCGCATTGAATATATCTCACAAACCATATAAGATACAGCCAAAAGTTAAGTTGAAGTGGAGAGAAATGATTACGGTAAAGCTAAGAAACAAAAAAGTAACCACATGTGATGTCATCGGGTCAAAGACCTAATCATTCACGTAATGCTGTTGCTGATGAATATTTTTTGAAAACCTAAAGATACGTACGAACATATTATATCCCTCAATAGTTTTATAGGTTACAAATCACTGTCTGATATGGCCACTGATGGATGACCTGGTACTTGTCGAGAGTAGAGTTGCCCACTTCTTCTTCCAAACACTGGTATAAGACGCGGCACGGGCACAACAGATTCAGGCAGGGCACGACACACAGCACAGCAAGCTGGATGATGGCACAACGAAAGGCACGGGGAAAGAAAATGGGTCATCTTAAGAACGAGGGAATCATTATTGATGACGAAAGCAAACAATACCAGAGCTGCAAAACATTCCACACATTAACTGCAGCACTGTCTCTACATTTCAAAGTTGTTCCATACATATTTACTAAAGTCCTTTTGCCTGGTAATCATGGAAACTTTGGTTCAGCATTAAGACAATATTAGATGTGTGCTTTAATTGTATTGCTTTGGATAAGCCGGCACTGGCACGGCAGTGGCACTTCAAATTCTGACATTGCACAGCAAAAGGCACATGTGCCATTTTACGGGTTGACGTGCCATGCCACTGCGCCAGAAAGTGGCAGCTCTAGTCGAGAGTACGAGCATCGCAAAAAGAGGACCCTCGCGAGTTACACTAAGAGACCACACTCTAAGCCGTGCCGTTTTTTTTTCGCGGTCGCAAACAAGGGGTTGGCAATGTGATACGCTCCTGAGCGTGCGAGGGTTACAGTTAAGCGAACCAAAAGTGTGGTTCAAAAATCGTTCAGTACCAAAAGTACTGAACGATTTTAAATGATGCTTCCCCATCACCCCCCCCCCCCGAAGGAGGAATTAATCCGCCGCCTTTGCCGTATCCTGGCTAACGCGGAAGTGTACCAAAATAACACGTAGTTGTGTAGATTATTCAGCAAATATTATCCACACCTGTGGCAAGCTTGCTTCATTTCAGACTTAGCCTGGCGCAACCCTGGGCAATAGCAATCAGCTGCTGGGGTGTCGTTTAGTCACATATATGACGCATGTAGCGATTGCGATCGATATCAGTTGTTATGTGTTCGCGCGCCAAGTTCGCCAATTACAGTGCAGAATTGTTGTGACAATAGAAAGAATATCTTTCGTGAAATGCAACTCTATGCAACATCGATGTATTGATATTTGCATATCAAATCCTTCCCACGGGAGCTTCGCTGGTGTGGCAGCACGTGCACCCTATATTATTTTCAACTGGTGAATTTGCCTTAAGCAAACTCGCCGATTGATCGATGGTTTTCGAGGGAGCTTTGGCAAAAAGCTATTTCACAAAAATGCTGCACTGTAATTGGTTCAGCTGGTGCGCGCACAGATGAAAAACAGAAATCACAATCGTCACACGCGTCATATATGTAGCTAAACGACATCCCAGCAGCTGACGATATTTTCCAACCTGACTCGATAGGCCTTGGCCTGGCCTGGAGTGGCGAGTTAATTGCACAATAGAAAATATTCGTTAAGTAGGTCGGCCTAATACCGCGCGCTTCAATAACGTCAGCTTGAAGAAGAAAAACGAATATTATTTAGGTTGCTGTCATATGGAGTGAATAAATTGTCACATCCGAAAAAAATATCCACGGAGAAGGTTGATTACACAGTGGTGCCGGCATCCGATCACGAATCTTGTAATTAGTCCTGTCAGTCTACGTATGACTTCGGCTAGCATGCTCTGATGTCGGCATAATCTCGTATCTAAACTTTTCCCACCAAAATACACTACGTTTATTTTTTTCGCTGGCCATTTTGTCAGCCTAACCTAAAAATAACTGAACTTCAGATTAGCTTGAACAAATGTCCGTCTAAGCAGGAAAGCGGACTCAAATACCTGGCTTTCAATATGCTGTAATGCATGATGCAACAAATAACTATTGCTGAACACGTAAGCAATTCTTGATTGCTGAATTAATTGAAAAGAGCTACGTCACCGCCAGGTATACCTAGCAATTCTGGAATGTCTTTCACGCCAAACGTCCACGAATATCAGTTCACCTAAAATGTGATGCACCTTTTTGATAGTCGAAGTTGGTCGATAATCAGATGCTTCAGCGTCTCAATGCAATAGTCGTGAGAGTAAATCTCCACACAAGTCATAGTGTAGCAATCACAGCTAAGTCAATTTTTGAATTATACTGTATACATATGCGAAAGGACCTGGATTATGATGACTTAACAATACCCTTCTCAAAGATGACTTTTAATTTGCAGTGTGCGTGCAGAGATTAAAAGTGAATAATGCTAACGACAGCGTATGCGGGACAGTGTTTACGGTTTCGATTTGAAGCTAGAAGTGATCACGAGTGCCATCCGAGCGAGTGGCATCAGAAGCAGTAAAGAAGAGGTCGGGCAGAGCAGAAAAGAAGAAATTATATTAAATGACTAAAACAATATGGGACTGACTGCTTTTGTCTCCAGTTCTACCAATAAGTCTTAAAGCAGACACGGAACTGTTCGTGATCGGGCAAATTGATTCCAGGAACAAAACAAAACTTTACCTGTTAGTTATGGTCTAGATTGAGAAAGGGAAAAGCAGGGTTGGATACCTGCCAAATACTTCTTCTGTAAGTGCCCACAATAAATGCTAAGGACGCATGAATGTTTTAGAAACAGACGACGGGCAACCAATTTCCGACAACGGAGACGTTCTGGAATATTGGAACGCATCGTTTAATGAACTATATGAGTCTACATGTCATACAGATAATAGCTATCGTCGAATCAACGACAATCTGACTTCTATAGATCTCCCCAAATTAACCAAGATGGAAAGAAGTCCTGCAATGGTCGTACTACAAATGAAGACTGTCTACATGTGCTTAAGGGTACGATGAATAGCAAAGCTACTGGATTCTGGATTTTCGAAGGAACTTTCCCTTTTCTTCTGGTCGTGCTGGGAAACATGATCGTAGATTGCTAAAGGAATGAAGCTAAAGGAAAAGGAGTGAATTCATAGCACATCGTCGTGGAGTGGTAACATTGATAGCAAACAGGGTGATCGAAAGAGTATTAAGAATGGATCAATTTGTCTACTATATTGTTTCTAAAATAGTGGCTAAGGTCTTGTCAAATATAATGAGGAGTGTGGTGGAAAGCACGTGTATAAGCACGTGTCTTGCGAACTCTATCGGATGTTATTAAATACTGCGAACGTAAGGACCTGCAGAAATAGGAGAAGCCGGTTTTGGTCCGAACAGTTAAGCTTTTCGTTTTTTTCTAGAACACTACACGAGGTATTCCAACTGTTGATGCGTTGATTAGTACCTTGTACGTTTGGGGCTTGTTTTCCAACAAAAAATGAAATATTTGAGAGAAGATATAGTATGCCATATCAGTTTTTGTAAGACATAATGGTCTAGGGGTACGCCCGCCAAAGGGGCAATATCGCCCATGCATTTAGTGAAGTTCCATTTACCCATTTCAAGTCATATTATTTTTCCCTGAGGCTCATTTGATACTAAGATGACGACGAATATCTCCGAATTACGAGTCATTTTAGGCAAAATGTGGCACATTTAACAGCGTGAAGCACGGAAGAGGTCATACAATTCGTAGATGGTACGAATTAGTTTTTCAAGGAAGCGTAGAAAACCATTAGGTTTATCTTTTGCTTGTGCTTGCAATGGAATTATGGTATTACGCTCATGTAGTACTCTCTCCGGACCGGGGTGAGGCTCTCTCGAGAGCTCCGCACCACGTCCTCAGGTTTTTCCGGGATAGCTGCCGAATGAGTAGACACAGAGAACGAAACTGTAGTACCTTCATATACATCTGTTTTGCATATCTTGAACAAATTTCGGGCCACGATCGTTAGTCATTGATTCAACTCGGGCCAAATAGGGAAATGTTCCCAAACCTTCAAAGAGCCATCATTCGAAGTAGTTACAACATATCAACGCCACGCTCAGACCATGCTGTTCTGTCACCAACTCGTACAACTGTGTGTAATTAGGGGCGTTTGGAATCGTTTGGAGGGGAGCCATTTCCTCGGATAGGGACAACTGTCAAAGTCCATAAGGGGGCACCTTAGACTGACAATTTGTTGAGCTGGGGAGGTTAAATGGGTGCACCGGTACATACCAAAAGGGTATCATTCCTTTCAGGAGACTCTTTTCTTCTAAAGACGGTACCTATTCCTCTGATAGAGACATCTTTTGCTTTAAAGAATATGCTAAGCGGGTGGGGGACATGGTGCATTGCAGCCTATCGTGGGTGCTTTTTCCCGGTCAGAGTCGCCACACTTCCATGATGAGGAGTACATACCGAAGTGTCCTTCCCTCTATTTCGCGCCTTTGGTGCGGAGTAACCCCGTGAAGGCGGGCAGAGTCATCCCGATTTCTCCAACAAACTTTGAGAATATGACGATTTTGCAGTGGGAATATTGGCGTCAAGATTTTGCTTGCTCTTAATTCTAGACCTCATAATGTTGCTGATAACAAGTTGAGCTTCGTAAGCTGACATTCTTAAGACTCACAGATATTGATAAGCATGGTGTGTTCTTACCAGCATGCCAAACTATGGATAATGCAATATTATCTATAGAAATCCAGTTCAAACCAGAAGTTTACATTTTCTGTGCGTTTCGCGTGCGACTTTGAACAAGAAAAGCAGTCAGCTGAGCTTCTTCCTTTGTTTAAATGCGAAATTCCTGAAGGCAGTCAGGTGCTGCGCTTTTTTTAAAGACTTCGCGAGACAATGGTACATCTATCTAATATATAAAATCTAATATATAAAAGCCCTCCGGCGACGACGACGACGACGACGTCACGATCGGTAAACGACCGTGTGACCACACCGTTAAAGATGCACGAGTGAAATTTGCAACACTTTTGGGACTGCTTGCAAAATAACTTTTGGCCTTGGAATGGACACGTGCGTGTCATGGGTGCCATGTGGCAGGTGCAAATGTGCGCCATAGGCTCAGGCTGGGCGAGTATTTCCAATGGCGCCAGCGGGCAAACCGGATGGGCCAAGAAAGCCAACACTACAGTGACAAATGGCCGCCTCGACCTGTACGTGGTGGCAAAATCTTACACTCGTGGATCGCACGTGCGCCACGTGACACGTGCAAATGTCGCCCATAGGCTCAGGCCGTGAAAAATTCAAACGGCTGTTGCGGGAAAACCAGACGGGGCAACAAAGCCAACATTGCAGTGGCAAGTGGCCAGCCGGCCCTACACGTCGTGCCGTAATCTCAGACACGTGGGTCGCACGTGGGCCACGTGGCACGTCATAATGTCCCCCATAGGCTCAGGCCGTCACATGGCAACACGAGGGACATTCATTCGACAACGGGTACAGGCCAAACGCTGACCGGTACGGCGGTGGCGTTTTCTGGAATTTCTAGACAACAGATGGAGGCAGTGTATTTTGACAGTTTCGCCCCCGTGGCGCCAGCGGGCAGTACGTGGCACGAGCTTTAAACTTGCCCAAACCTCCGTTGCTTTAACACGTGGATCGAAATGTGCCGACAGAAAATATGCGTCGCATGTTTTTGACACGTGTCGGCGTTCACCTGGCGTCTGTTGGGCCGCCAATGACACCACGTGAAAGCCCGCAGTGTTGCCTACCCGGTGATGATGGTTTCGCTGCGATCGGACCAGTGTGTGGCACGCAAGGGATCATTGAGTGACGGGAGAGCCGGATGACACCAATTCGACCTGCTCTCATTGGAATAACACGGGAAAGTGTCATTTTTAGCGTCGGATTTTCACCGATATCAGTACGCCGGACGCCTCCAATTCCGCCGCATAGCTCGGCACCGGGGGGGGGCCCCCGGAAACAAGCAACACCGTATACCAAAAAGGGGGGGAAAACCCAAAAATGCATACAAATTTGCTGCACGGGGCGCGGGCGCCCCCTGGGGCCGTGTAAAAAAAGAAGAGGTTTACCACTTTTTCCATGTTTTTTGCGGTGGTTAAAAACGGGGCAAGGGGGGGCCCCGCCCTTTATAATAACCCCCCTCTAACCACCAAAAACAAAAACATTCAACACACACCCCTCTCGTAAAGGGGGGGGGAGAAAGGGGAACGGGTGGGGAAAGGGGGGGCTCGGAAAAAAACCCCTTTTCCCCTTCACAAACCCCTTACCTAAAAAATTTTCGGCCCCAATAACAACGAAGGGAAAGGCAAGGCACCCCAATTCCCCCCAAACTTCTTCAATTTTTCCCGCCTCAAAGTGTGGAACCCAAACCGAAAATCTAGAGGCCAAAAAAAAGCCGCTTTTCTCCCCCGAAAAAAAAACCCCCCCCCAGGAAAAAAAATTTTTTAAGAAAAAAAAAAAAACGAATTCGTGGGCGGGGCGCCCGCCCGGGTAACCCCGGGTTAGGAAAAGAGAATTAAAATTTAAATATAAAATTTAAAAACCGTGGGCCAACCCCCACCCCCCACCTTTCCCCCCCCCCCCGCGCGCATCCTATTATTAAAAAAGGGAAAAAAGAAAGAAACAAAATTAAGAAAGGGGGGGGAGGAGGGGAAAAGGGAAACCAACCGGACCGGACAAAACCAAAAAAAGAATCCCCCCCCCCCCCCCCCCCCCCCAACCCCAATTTAGGAACAACGGGCATGGCCTTGGGTGCGCCCAAAAAAAAAAAACAAAAAAAAAAAAACACAAAAGAAAAAAAAAAAAAAAAAAAAAAACAAAAAAAAAAAAATCAAAAAAAAAAAAAAACATTTTTTTAAAAAAAAAAAAAAAAAAGACGACGACGACGACGACGTAACGATCGGAAATTGACCGTGTGGCCAAACCGTTCAAGATGCATGGGTGAAATTTGCAACACGTCTGGGACCTGCTTGCAAGACAACTTTTGGCGTTGCAATGGCACACGTGCGTGTCGTGGGTGCCACGTGGCACGTGCAAACGTGCGCCATAGGCTCAGGCTGGGCGAGTATTTCAAATGGCGCCAGCGGGCAAACCAGATGGGTTAAGGATGCCAAAAATGCAGTGACAAATGGCCGCCGGTCGCCCTGTACGTGGTGGCAAAATCTCACACTCGTGGATCGCACGTGCGCCACGTGACACGTGCAAATGTCGCCCATAGGCTCAGGCCGTGAAAAATACAAACGGCTGCTGCGGGCAAACCAGACGGGGCAACAAAGCCAACATTGCAGTGGCAAGTGGCCAGCCGGCCTTACATATCGTGCTGTAATCTCAGACACGTGGGTCGCACGTGTGCCACGTGGCACGCGATAATGTCCCCCATAGGCTCAGGCCGTGAAATGAGAACACGAGGGACATTTATTCGACAACGGGTACAGGCAAAACGGTGAGAGGTACGAAGGTGGCGTTTTCTGCGATTCGTAAACAACAGATGGAGGCAGTGTATTTTGCCAGTTTTTCCCCCGTGGCGCCAGCGGGCAGCACGTGGCACGAGCTTTAAACGTGCCCAAACCTCCGTTGCTTTAACACGTGGATCGAAATGTGCCGACAGAAAATATGCGTCGCAAGTTTTTGACACGTGTCGGCGTTCACCTGGCGTCTGTTGGGCCGCCAATGACACCACGTGAAAGCCCGCAGTGTTGCCTACTCGGTGATGATGGTTTCGATGCGATCGGACCGGTGTGTGGCACGCGAGGGACGATTGAGTGACAGGAGAGCGGGATGACGCCAATTCGACCGGCTCTCATTGGAATAACACGGCAAAGTGTCATTTTTGGCGTCGGATTTTCACCGATATCGGTACGCCGGACGGCTCCAATGTCCGCCGCATAGCTCGGCAACCACTGGGCGGATCGCCATCAAACAAACACCCCCGTGTAGCCAAGAGGATGGCAAAGCTCAACAGTGCATACAAATTTGCTGCACGTGGCACGTGCGCTCTCTGGCACCGTGTAAATAAAAAGCGGCAGTTTTCAACGTTTTTCACGATTGGGTCTGGTGCTTGAAAACGGTGCAAATGGGAGCATCGCCGTTGCTTCTATAACTCGGCTCTATGTACCGACTACAACTTTCACGTTCATCATCGACACCTGTCGTGTAACCGGGGTGAGTTATTGTGACCCGATTGGGTACATGATGCGCTCGGTAAAAACGGCTCCCTTTCCACTTCACTACCGTCCCTATCGCAGACAATTTTCGGCCAAGATTACCACGTACGGATAGCGCAGGTTACTCTGATGCTCACGGTATCTTCAGATTTTCTCTGCGACAAGTAGTTTGACTGCAATCGGCAATCTTGTAGACCCATAAAAGTCGGCATTTCTACGCCGAGAATTGAACCCGGCACCCGGAGCGAATAATTTTTTATGAGCTAATACATACGGACTATTTCGTCGCCGCGGCGCCCGTCGGGATTAGCCTCGTGGTAAGATGCTGGACTTTTAATATTTATGTACCGTGTTCAATTCCGTGGCGTGCCACCTGTCTTTCACATTCCGCGGCCACCTGCAACTGGGACCGCCGACGGGGACCGGCAACGGGGACCGAACCGGGATAGGGGATTGGTGCAGGGGATATGTGAAGGGGACCGGCAACGGGGACCGAACCGGGATAGGGGATTGGTGCAGGGGATATGTGAAGGGGACCAGTTACTGGGGATGATACGGTGAAGGGTGATCGGGAATGGGCAAGTGATTGGGGATTCGTACATGATGGGGGACCGAAAGTACCGGGGAAGGGGACCAAGAGAACGGGACCCGGGAACGAAACCGGCGACTGGGACAGGGGAACGGGACCGGGAAACGGGACTGAGGAACGGGACCGGGACCAGGATCGGGGAACGTGACCAGGGAACGGTACCGGGGAACGGAACCGCTCAGTCGATCTTAGTGAAACCTTCACCAAACGTTCGGCCGTATGCCATAGGCGTGCGGTTTGCACCTTCGTGACCTTGGGTCAGGTCAAATGTCACCAAATCGCCGAAAAACATGATTTTTGGCTCAAAGACATGGATGATCTTAGTGAAACCTTCACCAAACGATCGGCCGTGTGCCAGAGGCGTGCGGTTTGCACTTTCATGACCTTGGGTCAGGTCAAAGGTCACCAAATCGCCGAAAAACATGATTTTTGGCTCACAGACATGGATTATCTTGGCAACCGCTCAGTCGATCTTATTAAAACCTTCACCAAACGTTCGGCCGTGTGCCATAGGCGTGCGGTTTGCACCTTCGTGACCTTGGGTCAGGTCAAAGGTCACCAAATCGCCGATAAACATGATTTTTGGCTCACAGACATGGATGATCTTAGTGAAACCTTCACCAAACGATCGGCCGTGTGCCAGAGGCGTGCGGTTTGCACTTTCATGACCTTGGGTCAGGTCAAAGGTCACCAAATCGGCGAAAAACATGATTTTTGGCTCACAGACATGGATTATATCGGCAACCGCTCAGTCGATCTTAGTGAAACCTTCACCAAACGTTCGGCCGTGTGCCATAGGCGTGCGGTTTGCACTTTCGTGACCTTGGGTCAGGTCAAAGGTCACCGAATCGCCGAAAAACATGATTTTTGGCTCACAGACATGGATGATCTTAGTGAAACCTTCACCAAACGATCGGCCGTGTGCCAGAGGCGTGCGGTTTGCACTTTCATGACCTTGGGTCAGGTCAAAGGTCACCAAATCGGCGAAAAACATGATTTTTGGCTCACAGACATGGATTATCTCGGCAACCGCTCAGTCGATCTTAGTGAAACCTTCACCAAACGTTCGGCCGTGTGCCATAGGCGTGCGGTTTGCACTTTCGTGACCTTGGGTCAGGTCAAAGGTCACCGAATCGCCGAAAAACATGATTTTTGGCTCACAGACATGGATGATCTTAGTGAAACCTTCACCAAACGATCGGCCGTGTGCCAGAGGCGTGCGGTTTTCACTTTCCTGATCTTGGGTCAGGTCAAAGGTCACCAAATCGGCGAAAAACATGATTTTTGGCTCACAGACATAGATTATCTCGGCAACCGCTCAGTCGATCTTAGTGAAACCTTCACCAAACGTTCGGCCGTGTGCCATAGGCGTGCGGTTTGCACTTTCGTGACCTTGGGTCAGGTCAAAGGTCACCAAATCGCTGAAAAACATGATTTTTGGCTCACAGATATGGATGATCTTAGTGAAACCTTCACCAAACGATCGGCCGTGTGCCAGAGGCGTGCGGTTTTCACTTTCTTGATCTTGGGTCAGGTCAAAGGTCACCAAATCGGCGAAAAACATGATTTTTGGCTCACAGACATGGATTATCTCGGCAACCGCTCAGTCGATCTTAGTGAAACCTTCACCAAACGTTCGGCCGTGTGCCATAGGCGTGCGGTTTGCACTTTCGTGACCTTGGGTCAGGTCAAAGGTCACCGAATCGCCGAAAAACATGATTTTTGGCTCACAGACATGGATGATCTTAGTGAAACCTTCACCAAACGATCGGCCGTGTGCCAGAAGCGTAGCCATATGTGTTGTTGATGTGTTACAGCTTTCCACATGCATTTGGCTGCCCGACACCCGTTCCACATGCAAAATCGAACTTACAGAAATGGATGATCTTAGTGAAACCTTCAGCAAACGACCAGCCGTGTGCCAGAGGAGCTCGGATTGCATTTTCGTGACCTTGGGTCAGGTCAAAGGTCACCAAATCGCCGAAAAACATGATTTTTGGCTCACAGACAAGGATGAACAAAGGTCGGCTATCCGCAGGCATTTGCCAAGTCGTGCCACTCAGCCATTCCCGATAAACTGGGGGGGGGGATGTCAGGATATCTCTGGTGGATGGGGAGGCAGGTGGGGTGGGTACACGGGTTGGTTGATATTTCGTTTTTTTTTTTTTTTTTTGGGGGGGGGGATTTTTCATGGCTCAAATTTTACAATCAATCTGCTTAGAATGAACTGAATTCAAACTTAATTGGTGACATGAGTGTACCGGCACTCAGGTAGGGAGGTAGGCAGGTAGACAAACAGGTAGGCAGGCAGGCAGACAGACAGATAGACATATACACAGATATGCAGATAGAGAGGCAAGCACAAACTGGATGCCTGTTACACAGACAGACAGACATACAGACATATAGACAGACATACATACATACAGGCGGGCAGACATGCAGACAGGTAGGCAAGTAGGGAGGTAGGCAGGTAGACAAACCGGTAGACCCAAAAACAACCCATGAAATACATCATACGGGACAGACGACAACGAAAGTACGCCCAGCTCCACGTAGTGGACACCACGGCTGCCAACCGAGAGCGTCTGAGACGGTTTGATGACCAGCGCTCTGTCGCCACCTGCTCGCCGCCCTGGAAGGTATGTTGTCTGACTGTAACCGACTTTGTATGTATGGGGGGGGGGACGGAATGTCTTCCTTTTTTCCCCAAAAACAACCCATGAGAATGGCCACCCCGAAGCGCTTAAAGAATGATGACCCGAAGAATGGCCACCACGCATGGCCACCCCGTACCGCTAAAAAGGGTGGGGGCATAGTGTCCGTTGGCCCCTCCCGAAACCAACGGAAGTGAACTAATAAATTAATATCCAGCAACCTTTGCCGAGGTTATAAAATAGCGTCTGGATGAAAGAATCTCTAATTGAAAGTTTTTTTTAAATTAAAAATAATTAAAACAATCCGGCCGTGCCTCCCCCCCCCCCCCCGAAGCGCTTCAAAGGGTTGGGGCATAGTGTCTGTTGACCCCTCCCGAAACCAACGGAAATGAACTACTAAATTAAAATCCAGTAACCTTCGCCGAGGTTAAAAAATAGTGTCTGGATGAAAGAATCTCTAATTGAAAGTTTTTTTAATAAAAATAATTGTTTGCAAGCAATCCGGCCTAGCCCTCCCCCCTACCAGAAGCGCTTAAAAGGGTGCGGGCAAAGTTTTTGTTGGCTCCTCCCGAAACAGGCAATAGTTAGGCATCAGAAGAGACGCGGCTACAAGTGTGTGTCGCATTTAAGTTGCAAATCTGTTCTTACAATAAAGAGCAACATTTACCTGTTTTCGCAGGCTAATATTCATGTCTGGGGGGGGGGGAGGGGACTGGCGGGTCCAGGAAGGGGCTATTCCGGCCATGCCCCCCCTCCCCCTCCCCCGAAGCACTCAGATGACTCCTGGCATGGTCCTTTGCTGCTGGACGTATTGTGGTGAGCACTGACGACACAAACGACTTTGTATGTCCGGGGGGGGTGCTTAATTGGTGATATGCGTGTACCGATATGTTCACCATGCCTAATAAGCTATGGTGGGGTGGAGGGGGTCAGAATATGGGTGTCCATTTTATACATGCAATGGCAATTGGCCAAAGCGTTTAAAAACAACTAAAGTTTATCTTGGACCACGCATGGCCACCCCGCAGCATTTGAATGGGTATAGTGCCGTTGGCCCCTCCCGAAACCCTAAAAAGCATATAGAGTCCGTTGGCCCCTCCAGAAACCAACGGAATGAACTACTAAATTAAAATCCAGTAACCTTCGCCGAGGTTAAAAAATAGCGTCTGGATGAAATAATATCTAATTGAAAGTTTGTTTAATTAAAAATAATTGTTCGTAAGCAATCCGGCTATGCCCCCCTCCCCCCACCGAAGCGCTTAAAATGGTGGGGCATAGCGTCTGTTGGTCCGTGCCGAAACCAACGGAAGTGCACTACTAAATTAAAATGCAGCAACCTTCGCCGAGGTTAAAAATTAGGGTCTGGATAAAAGAATCTCTAATTGAAAGGCTTCATTTTCATTAAAAATAATTGGTTGTAAGAAATTATTTTAGCATGGTAGATTCTAACGCACATCGAGGGTTCCATGCTGTTCAAGTTACAGGTTGGACCGGCAACGAGGACCGGCATAACGAACCGGGATAGGGGTTGGTGCAGGGGATATGTGAAGGGGACCAGTTACTGGGGATGATACAGTGAAGGGTGATCGGGAAAGGGCAAGTGATTGGGGATTCGTACATGATGGGGGACCGAAAGTACCGGGGAAGGGGACCTAGAGAACGGGACCGGGGAACGAAACCGGCGAATTGGACAGAGGAACGGGACCGGGAAACGGGACTGAGGAACGGGACCGGGACCGAGACCGGGGAACGTGACCAGGGAACGGCAACGGGGAACGGAATCAGGGAACGGGGACCGGGGAAGGGGACCAGGGAACGGAACAGGGGAACGGGACCGGAGAACGGACCGGGTAACGGGACCGGCGAACGGGACCGGGTAACGGGACCGGGGAACGGGACTGGAGAACGGGACCTGGGAACGGTACCGGGGAATGGGACCTGCGGAAAATTGTTCGCGTGAAAAGAACTGTTGGGGACAGTCAAGTGAAATTTGGCACACGACTGGGAACGCTTACATAGTAACTTGTGTCGTTGTAATGGCACACGTGCCTGTGGTGGGTGGCACGTAGCGCATCAAATTAACTGGATCAAATTAACCCAGGTACTTAATCAGCTTATCACGATCTATCACTTGAGTGAACCTTGGATCCTCGGTGAATCGGTGGGTTTGCTGGAGCCAACTTCATCGGACGCATATTTCACGTTCCTGTAACACTAGCCAAGCTGCCGTGAGAAATATTATATACGTGAATATAACGTGTGGTTCATGCAGGGAAATTGCAGCTGTGTTAATGCGTATGGAAAAGGCAGGGTAGATCAGACGAAATAAGGTTTGCCTGGGTCACGTCATGTCAGGAAATATAGATAGATAGATAGATAGATAGATGGATGGATGGATGGATGGATGGATGGATGGATGGATGGATGGATGGATGGATGGATGGATGGATGGATGGATGGATGGATGGATGGATGGATGGATGGATGGATGGATGGATGGATGGATGGATGGATGGATGGATGGATGGATGAATGGATGGATGGATGATGGAGATGAGATGAGAGATGAGAGATGAGATGGATGAGAGAGAGATGGAGATGGAGATGAGATGAGAGAGAGAGATGGAGATGGAGAGAGATGGAGATGGAGATGGAGATGGAGATGGAGATGGAGATGGAGATGGAGATGGAGATGAGAGAGATGGGAGATGGAGATGGAGATGGAGATGGAGATGGAGATGGAGATGGAGATGGAGATGGAGATGGAGATGGAGATGGAGATGGAGATGGAGATGGAGATGGAGATGGAGATGGAGATGGAGATGGAGATGGAGATGGAGATGGAGATGGAGATGGAGATGGAGATGGAGATGGAGATGGAGATGGAGATGGAGATGGAGATGGAGATGGAGATGGAGGTGGAGATGGAGATGAGAGATAGAGATGGAGATGGAGATAGAGGAGATGGAGATGGAGATGGAGATGGAGATGGAGATGGAGATGGAGATAGAGAGATAGAGGAGATGAGAGATAGAGATAGAGATAGAGATAGAGATAGAGATAGAGATAGAGATAGAGATAGAGAGATAGAGATAGATGGAGATAGAGATGGAGATAGAGATAGGTAGAGATAGAGGTAGAGATAGGTAGAGGTAGAGGTAGGGTAGAGGTAGAGGTAGAGGTAGAGGTAGAGGTAGAGGTAGAGGTAGAGGTAGAGGTAGAGGTAGAGGTAGAGGTAGAGGTAGAGAGGTAGAGGTAGAGGTAGAGGTAGAGGTAGAGGTAGAGGTAGAGGTTGGGTTTGGTTGGGTTTGGTTGGGTTTGGTTGGGTTTGGTTGGGTTTGGTTGGGTTTGGTTGGGTTTGGTTGGGTTTGGTTGGGTTTGGTTGGGTTTGGTTGGGTTTGGTTGGGTTTGGTTTGGTTGGGTTTGGTTGGGTTTGGTTGGGTTTGGTTGGGTTTGGTTGGGTTTGGTTGGGTTTGGTTGGGTTTGGTTTGGGTTTGGTTAGGTTTCGATTGGTTTGGATTGGTTTGGTTAGGTTTGGTTTGGTTTGGTTAGGTTTGGTTAGGTTTGGTTAGGTTTGGTTAGGTTTGGTTAGGTTAGGTTAGGTTAGGTTGGGTTAGATTTTGATATATTGGTACCAATATAAGGATTGGTTGCGTTTGGTTAGGTATGGCTAGGTATGGCCGGCTTTGGCTAGGTTAGGTTAGGTTAGGTTAGGTTATGTTTGTCGAAATGGTGGCTTTCAAACATTTCGCAACGCGAAATGGAGGGCTTCTAGTCCTTATTATAAAAGACGTAGTGTCCGACGACGACGACGTCACGATCGGAAAACGACCGTGTGGCCAAACCGTTCAAGATGGATGGGTGAAATTTGCAACACGTCTGGGACTGCTTGCAAGACAACTTTTGGCGTTGCAATGGCACACGTGCGTGTCGTGGGTGCCACGTGGCACGTGCAAACGTGCGCCATAGGCTCAGGCTGGGCGTGTATTTCAACTGGCGCCAGCGGGCAAACCAAGATGGGTTAATGGTGTGAAAGCCAACACTACAGTGACAAATTGGCCCCCGGTCCCTGTACGTGGCGACAAAATCTCACACTCGTGGATCGCACGTGCGCCACGTGACACGTGCAAATGTCGCCCATAGGCTCAGGCCGTGAAAAATACAAACGGCTGCTGCGGGCAAACCAGACGGGGCAACAAAGCCAACATTGCAGTGGCAAGTGGCCAGCCGGCCTTACATATCGTGCTGTAATCTCAGACACGTGGGTCGCACGTGTGCCACGTGGCACGCGATAATGTCCCCCATAGGCTCAGGCCGTGAAATGAGAACACGAGGGACATTTATTCGACAACGGGTACAGGCAAAACGGTGAGAGGTACGAAGGTGGCGTTTTCTGCGATTTGTAAACAACAGATGGAGGCAGTGTATTTTGCCAGTTTCTCCCCCGTGGCGCCAGCGGGCAGCACGTGGCACGAGCTTTAAACGTGCACAAACCTCCGTTGCTTTAACACGTGGATCGAAATGTGCCGACAGAAAATATGCGTCGCATGTTTTTGACACGTGTCGGCGTTCACCTGGCGTCTATTGGGCCGCCAATGACACCACGTGAAAGCCCGCAGTGTTGCCTACCCGGTGATGATAGTTTCGCTGCGATCGGACCAGTGTGTGGCACGCGAGGGACGATTGAGTGACAGGAGAGCCGGATGACACCAATTCGACCGGCTCTCATTGGAATAACACGGGAAATTGCCATTTTTAGCGTAGGATTTTCACCGATATCGGTACGCCGGACGGCTCCAATGTCCGCCGCATAGCTCGGCAACCACTGGGCGGATCGCCATCAAACAAACACCCCCGTGTAGCCAAGAGGATGGCAAAGCTCAACAGTGCATACAAATTTGCTGCACGTGGCACGTGCACTCTCTGGCACCGTGTAAATAAAAAGCGGCAGTTTTCATCGTTTTTCACGATTGGGTCTGGTGCTTGAAAACGGTGCAAATGGGAGCAATGCCGTCGCTTCTATAACTCGGCTCTATGTACCGACTACAACTTTCACGTTCATCATCGACACCTGTCGTGTAACCGGGGTGAGGTATTGTGACCCGATTGGGCACATGATGCGCTCGGTAAAAACGGCTCCCTTTCCACTTCACTACCGTCCCTATCGCAGACAACTTTCGGCCAAGATTACCACGTACGGATAGCGCAGGGTACTCTGATACTCACGGTAGCTTCAGATTTTCTCTGCGACAAGTAGTTTGACCGCAATCGGCAATCTTGTAGACCCATAAAAGTCGGCATTACGACGCCGAGAATTGAACCCGGCACCCGGAGCGAATAATTTTTTATGAGCTAATACATACGGACTATTTCGTCGCCGCGGCGCCCGTCGGGATTAGCCTCGTGGTAAGATGTTGGACTTTTAATATTTATGTACCGTGTTCAATTCCGTGGCGTGCCACCTGTCTTTCACATTCCGCGGCCACCTGCAACTGGGACCGCCGACGGGGACCGGCAACGGGGACCGAACCGGGATAGGGGATTGGTGCAGGGGATATGTGAAGGGGATCGGCAACGGGGACCGAACCGGGATAGGGGATTGGTGCAGGGGATATGTGAAGGGGACCAGTTACCGGGGATGATACGGTGAAGGGTGATCGGGAATGGGCAAGTGATTGGGGATTCGTACATGATGGGGGACCGAAAGTACCGGGGAAGGGGACCCAGAGAACGGGACCCGGGAACGAAACCGGCGACTGGGACAGGGGAACGGGACCGGGAAACGGGACTGAGGAACGGGACCGGGACCAGGATCGGGGAACGTGACCAGGGAACGGTACCGGGGAACGGAACCGCTCAGTCGATCTTAGTGAAACCGTCACCAAACGTTCGGCCGTATGCCATAGGCGTGCAGTTTGCACCTTCGTGACCTTGGGTCAGGTCAAATGTCACCAAATCGCCGAAAAACATGATTTTTGGCTCAAAGACATGGATGATCTTAGTGAAACCTTCACCAAACGATCGGCCGTGTGCCAGAGGCGTGCGGTTTGCACTTTCATGACCTTGGGTCAGGTCAAAGGTCACCAAATCGCCGAAAAACATGATTTTTGGCTCACAGACATGGATTATCTTGGCAACCGCTCAGTCGATCTTAGTAAAACCTTCACCAAACGTTCGGCCGTGTGCCATAGGCGTGCGGTTTGCACTTTCGTGACCTTGGGTCAGGTCAAAGGTCACCGAATCGCCGAAAAACATGATTTTTGGCTCACAGACATGGATGATCTTAGTGAAACCTTCACCAAACGATCGGCCGTGTGCCAGAGGCGTGCGGTTTTCACTTTCCTGATCTTGGGTCAGGTCAAAGGTCACCAAATCGGCGAAAAACATGATTTTTGGCTCACAGACATGGATTATCTCGGCAACCGCTCAGTCGATCTTAGTGAAACCTTCACCAAACGTTCGGCCGTGTGCCATAGGCGTGCGGTTTGCACTTTCGTGACCTTGGGTCAGGTCAAAGGTCACCGAATCGCCGAAAAACATGATTTTTGGCTCACAGATGGATGATCTTAGTGAAACCTTCACCAAACGAT